>PVKS010002775.1:0-113114 GCA_004027875.1 Aplodontia rufa
CTAATACTCTGAAAGTCATTCAATTTGCAGTTTTGCTAGGTTAGCCGTCAGCCCTACTGCTTCCCCAAATATGTTAGCATCAACAGATGAGAGAAACCATTCGGCCCTTGAGTCTCTGAGATTGGGAGACTTCACTAAGCATAATTCTATCCATCTCCATCCATTTGATTTCAAAAGACATCATATCGTGCTCCCTAATAGCCAAATAGTATTCCATAGTATATATGTACCAAAGCTTTTGTATCCACTCGTCAATTGAGGGGCATCTGGGTTGGTTCCATAATCTAGCTATAGTAAATTGGGCTGCTATAAACACTGATGAAGCCACATCGCTATAATATGCTGATTCTAAGTCTTTTGGGAAAATTCCCAGGAGTGGGATAGCTGGGTCGTAAGGTGGTTCCATATTTAATTTTTTGAGGATTCTCCACACTGCTTTCCATAGTGGCTGAACCAGTTTGCAGTCCCACCAGCAGTGTAGTAGTGTTCCTCTTTTCCCATAGCCCCTCCAGCATCTGTCCTTGTTTGTATTCTTCATTTTTGCTACTCTAACAGGTGTGAGGTGGTATCTCATGGAAGTTTTGATTTGCATTTCCCTGATAGCTAATGATGTAGAGCATTTTCTCATATATTTATGGGCTTTCAGGACTTCCGCGGGAGAAAAGTTCCTTTTGAGATCTTTAGCCCATTTATCGATTGGATTATTTGCGAGTTTGGATTTTATCAACTCTGATTTCTTAACACAATCTTTCCCCTTGAAAATACTCTTGGCAGAAAAAATAGCAAATGGATGACCAACAAGAAAATCAAAGTCAACTTTTATATGAGCTTGAGTATAAAGTACCAGGCTTGTGATATAATTCTCAATTTTGAAAGAAAATGTTTGGGAGAAAATTTATTAAGTACTTTTCATTATACATGTGTTGAAAGTGATTGTAAAGTGGTTTTGCATGGGAAACATATTATTTTGATTATTTAAGTATAGTCTTCTGGAAGCCTTAGGAAATCAAGTTCTACTTCTAAAAACAAGGGTTATAAAATTGCATAGCTTAAAAAGATATTTTTGTTATTGCAGATGCATAGAATCTTGATAATAAATATAAATCAAAAATTCAGAGGGTAACATTTCCTCATTATTCATGTAAGAGGCTTATTTTAATTCACAACTCCAAAGGCTAGGGAAGTCCAAAATAAGGCAGCTGCATCTGACTGAGGCCTGTGTCAATTTGTGGTAGGGAGTAGATGGGCAAGTGGGCATGCATGAAAAACAGAAAACACTAGGGACAACATCACTTTTATATAAACCCACTCTCACAGTATTTATTCCAGCCTGCAAGAGCAAGAATTCACTCAAGTGAGACAACATCCATTCATTCATGAAGACTCCACACCCATGACCCAAATACCTATCACTAGGCCCCACCTCCCAACACTGGAACAATGAAGATCAAGCCTCAGTGTGAGTTTTGGTGGGAACAAGCCATCTGTACATCATAGCCACTGTCTTCCTTTAAAGAGTGGGGTTGAGGATGTAGCTCAGTGGAGTACCACTGTCTGGCACATGTGAGATTGCCTGGTTCAACCCCCAATACTTCAAGGGAAAAATAAAAAAGAGCGTTTCACTTTATTCTGACAGGCATTTGAATTATTTGCAGATAATTTTGATTTCTTTTCAAACTTTCTTAGAGCAGATCTGGAGAAGCTTACTCTTGAGGTCTCTACTGAAGGCTCTGGGTAGTCATTAAGGATTCCAGCTCTGAAGATCAGAGCTCTGAGGTCTAGGAAGTGTTCAGCTTATAGTTCCCTATTGTCTATGGAATCACACTCTGTGTATTCAAGACTTAGCAGTCAAGGAATATTCAAATTCTTTAAATTTCTGGAATCTTTTCTTTGTTTCCTTCTGGGGCTTCTGTTGATTGGCTTGTTTGCGTGTTTGCTTGTTTGTGTTTGCACAGCATCCTTCCCTCTGGAGCTCTGCCTGAGCTCTAATCTTGGCCTCTTCCACTCCCTGAGACTGCCTGCTGTGTCTCTGGGCCCCCTCCCATGCATAACAGACTGGAATGTATCTCCAGAAAGAAAGCCAGTGTCCTCATATGACTTACCTCACTTTGCTTAGGAATCACAGTCCTATGCTGACTGCCTCCAATGTCTCAAAATAGTTTTTTCTTCTGTTACTCCATTTTGGCTAGTAACAGAAATCAGGACACTTTTTCTAAAACAAAACCAGAAAACCATTATCAAACTTAAAAGAAAATTAATAATTCTTAATATCTTCATATATCCAATTAGTAACAGCTTCTCTTGATTGAGATAAGTATATTGAATAAATAACTGCATGACTTACATCCTCTTTTCCTTCAGGTCTCTGTTCACATTTCACTTCATTCAAGTTGTTGATCAGATAGGAGTATGCATTCTTATCCGCCTTCTCTGATAAAGAAAAACATCCTAGGGAGAAGGAACACTATGTGTTAAAGTCTAGAATCCAGAGCAAGCTGGATATGTTCAAGGAAAATCAAGGAGACTAGTGTGGCTGGAGTAGACAAATACAGAAGAAAGGAGTAGGATAAAGGCAGGGAATAGCCTTTGCAGAGTCTGGGCACAGAAATGACATCATATGAATCCAGTAAAGACTCAATGACTGCTGTCTTAAGAACAAATGATTGTCGGACAAAAGCAGAAGCAAGAGACCATTTAGGAAGCTACCACAATAATCCAAATGGCAAATGGTTAGTGTGAGGAGGCAGTAGATGGCAATTTTATTTTGAAGGTAAAATTCAGTAATATTTATTACTGTATTATATGTAGGATGTGAAAGAAAGAGAGCAGTCAAGGACAATTCCAAGTATTTTAGCTCAAACAATGAGATAACAGAAAGCCATTCACTAAGATAGAACCAGGTGAAAAGCAATTTGGACAGGGAAGAGAGATGGAAATCAAGACTTTGGTTTGAGATCTATGTATCAGACATTTAAGAGAAAATGTCAAGTAGTAAATGGATATACAGGTCTGAAGTTCAGAGAATTTAGGTCTAGAAACAAAAATTTGGGCATACCAATATGTTTAAGTAAATTATATGACATTCACCTTGACTTTGAATATAGACAAATTAACTGAGGATCAAGCCAGAGGGTACAGTAATGTTTAAAGTATGAAAAGATGAGAACAATCCAGCAAAGGAGATGAGGTAAAAGGAGAACTAAGAGAGTGGTGACCCAAAAACCAATCAAAGTAACTGTCAAGAACCAGGTAATGATCATTTATGTTAAATGCCACTGATGGATCAAATTACATGAGGCCTAAGGACTGATCATGAGCTTTAGAAGCAAAGTTCCTGAATAGATAATACAGATAAGATCCAATGTCCAAGAAAAGGAACTGGCCTTACCAGGAGCATGGATACTTCATTCATTTTAACAGGATGGAAGGTGAGGCACAGTGCAGATGGGATGGCACATACAGTTGTGGAAACATATAGAACTTCTTTTCTGATTTTTTTTATTTTATCCATTTTTTCTCAATAAATATGTTTTAGTTATTAAGCATTAGCATTAAGCACTGTGCCACAGGACTAGAGAAGCAGCTATAAATAGGACTAATATTAACTTGTCCTAAACACCTTCTGGAGCTCTTTAATTATTACAAAAATAATCACGATAACCTTTGAGAGATAACCTTTATGTTAATATAGAAGGTTCTTAGTGCTGGTGTACCTTGAGATCCAACATCTAATCAACTCTCTTCTCAGAAGTGTCAGAGAGTGAAGTTGTACCATGCCCCTGCTGATGGCATCTTAGAATTCGGCTCCCTAGTACTGCCAGGAAGGCCTTGAAGCAGACACACAACTGTGCAGACCCCTCCCCTCATGACATATCACACTCATAACTTCAGTAGCTCTGACAGACTGGTTTTGAAAAGACCTGAGTCAATATTCCCTCTTTGCCAGAAACAGCTCTAAAGTTGAAGAAAACCTTAGGACCCTAACAAGTCCAACCTGCTACATTCAGGGACAAAGGTTTTAGCCACAGGGAAGTGAACGGCCTGATCCAAGCCTTCCACTTTCTTCCCTTCCCTCTCCCCTCCTTCAATCTGTTCTCAGCACAGGAGCTAGAGGGATCCATTCGAAATATACTCAAGTCTTCATTCTGCCTCAAAACTCTTCAGTAGCTTCCCATCTCCTTCAGAGTGACAACCAGTGCTACTATATGGCCTATGATGCCCTCAGCAATGTGTCCCACCTCTATGATTCCTTTCCCACCACCTTTCCTCTCACTCACCCTGTGTTAGGCCCACTGGTCTCCTTCCCTCATTGTTTCTGCCTCAGAAGGCTTACTCAGGCTGGCCCCACTGCCTGGAGAGTTCCTCCTGCAAGGAGCTGTGTGGCTCACTCCCCTACATCCTCAGGTCTTTGCTCAAAATTCCTCTACTCAGGAGCTGGAGTGGTGGCTTGGCATTTACGGCGCTTGCCTGGAATGCACAAGTATGCGGGTTCAAACCCCAGCACCACATACACAATGAAGTGTCTGAGCAACGAAAGTCCATGAAAAACTAAATAAAATTGATTCTGTCTTTCTCTCTCTTTCTCACTGTCCCTCTCTCTTTAAAAAAAAAAAATCCCTTTCTTAAAATGAGGTCTTTTTTAGACAAACCTGATTAAAATTTCAAGTCTCTCTACCTTCACTTCCTCCTATTCTGTTTTTCCTCCCTTCTGTTTTTCTTCATAACAGTTAACACCTCTGACAATACCATACGCTCTTTGTTTCTTGTCTAAATTAACATTATTATTTCTCCATCACATAAATTTGCAGCTGACTCTTGTTATCTGTTTAACTGTAGTCCTCTCTCCATATGGCCAACCTAATTTTCCCAATGACCTCTTTCAGTGACCACACAGAGTGACAATATATCATATTTCCCCAGCCTACTCCTGTTGAGCATGTAGATTGCTCCTCTTCAGCTGTACCATTTCACAAGACAGTTAAACACAATTAGAAATATGTTCTCCCTTCACCCCAAATGCTTTACCTGGTTATCAGCAGAATTTTCAGAAAATTCCAGATTGTCAAGATATTTAAGCATGGGAAAGAGAAGTAGACTAAGAAGACATAGCCAGAGAGTTAGAAGAAAACCCAGGAGGAAACAACATCAAGGATGACAAGTGGGAAGCATGACTAAGGGCAGAAGGACAAATTTACTGGTAGGCATATATATTCTGTAGAGCGGTCATGTAAGTGGCTTTGGAGAGTACTAAGTGAACCAGAGACTGTTGCTCTTTCCAGCCTGAAGAATCCCCAACATCAGCTACCTATGACTGTTGCCTAATTACGCAGAGTGACACTAAGGTAGTTGAAGAGCTTATATTAAGCTTTTCAATTGAAACATGTAACTCTAAAGAAGCTCATCTGGGGACTATATAAAACGTCAGCAGTTCCCAGAAATCCATCAGAGACTTAGAGGTTAGGAAGCCTCTCCTAATACATGTGATCCTCCATCCAAGAACAGAATCATTTCATGGAAGACACTCTCTGCCTCAGTCTCCTAGAAAACCTGGCAGTGTCTTCTTAAACAGATGCCTCAGTATTAAAACTCAATTGGAACGAGATGCAAATATCCAGTACAGTAGCAAAATAAATAAGTGCTAGAAATAGGAAAGCTCCTGGGACTGGGTGTCAAGAAACACAGCCCTGACTGTGCCCCTCTCTCTTGGTGGCCTTGCCTCTCTAGATTTCAGCTTCCACGTCTATAAAATGTGAGAGTCTAGCTATTGCCTCACTCCAACTCACTCAGGATTGCAAACTATGAGGCAGTGTTACATCTTAGTACCAGAATCACACATTCAGGTTTGACCAAAGGTAAAACTATAAAGTAGTGTGGGCTGGGTTCTTCCAACAGTCTCTTCACTTACCCAGGTAAGTTTTCCAAACGGACTACCCCAAACAACTTTCCAAAGTTCCTTCCAGCAAGACAGACCATGTAGCTGTCCGGACACTTGGAGTGAGCCCCAGGCTCCTCAGCACAGCCTAAACAAGAGCCTTTCGAGGCCTAACAGCTTTCAGTAGCCACACCTGCAGCCACTGGGTGATCCTTGAACCTTACTGCGCACTTTACAGCTCCCTAGAAAGACCTGCTGCCCCTCATGCCCATGGCCACCACCTGGAACGTCTTGCCAGCCCCTGCCCCTTCACCTAGCGAACCTCTGGATCTACACCCAAGTGTCTCTCCCACCATGAACTCACTCCTTCACTGAGTCAACAGATGTTTAGTATGCCAGGCACCCTAGGTCACAGGACTATAATGATGGCTCTCTTATTGCTGTGTCTCTGTAAGTAGGACATTTTTTATTACAAAATCTGTCACCCTGTAGCACTGTCGCCTGTGGACACATCTGTCTCCAGCCCTAGACACATCTGTTTCCAACTTACTAGGAAAAGACTGCCAAAATCTTGGTTGTTGCGTCCTTAGTGCCTGGCACAGAGGTGATAGTCTGTGTCTGGTCCGTGGATAAGTGAATTCCTGACCAATGAGAGTAAGCTTCTACCTAGGGAAAGGCATAGTTGAGACACACAGTGAGCAACGAAAAGTCTGGACTGCCTCTATGGCTTTGGTCAGTTCACGCCACATTTGTATGAGTTTCCTCATCTGTAGAGTGGGGATAATTATAGCACTATCCATTTGATTAGTATGAAGGTCAGTGTTTGTAAAGTGCTTAGCACAAGGCTTGGTACCAAAAGGACTCAATAATTATTGGCTACTATCATTAGAAAAGAGGAAGAGAAGGAACTTTCTTAGGACATTTCCATCTAGTAATATCATCTTGCTTCCTGGCGAACAAATAAACCATGAAAGTGTCTAAGGTCCATATTTTTGCAAAGGATGGGCCATTTAAACAGTGTTTGGATGTTGGGGCCTGAGGGTACAGAGTTATCAGGCATATTTGCCCTGCTGTGAGTTCTCAGAACACATCTGTCCTAGACCAATGATAAGAAATTGACCTGAAGAAACAGAAAGGCAAATGTGGAGCCCTGAAACAGAGGAGAGGAATCCCTGAGAGTCAGGACCATTAAAAAACTGTGCATATTTAAGCCTCAGGGGACTTTGAAGGGGGAGCCCTTCTGAATACCGTCTGAGGCCTGGATGGAGTGAGTACCTTTTTAGCTGTCAAGCTCCATCTCCATAGTCTGCAGGCCATTACTCAGAAGCTATCTGCATCAGCTACTCATTTCCCCTGAGGCTTCCTAGCAAGTCCTAGCCTGTTCCTCTGCCAGGCACCTTCTTAATTATCTCTGACCTTGTTCTCTGAGCTCCAGGCATCCCCAAGTGATGGGAATTTTGCCTGAAGGAGGCTCAAGTTCCCAGTATCCACACTCCTTGAATCCTTGGGCTCTGAATACTTTGACTGATATGCTGGAGGCAAAAGACCCTGGGGCTCAGCCTCAGCATAAAATCCTAAACTACCCTTGGCATCTTGGAAGTAGGGGACCTAATTTCACTCCCTAAAGTACTTAATTTCACACATTTCCTTTTTCATTAAGCATTCCTACTGCTCAAACCCTTGGGCCCCGTTACTTTTACTTATGGCCTTGGAATAATTTAAATTAGTCTTGGGTGAGTTAATATTTACATCTAGGAAGACTGATGCAGACATTTGACCATGGAGAAAATGATTTGCAATGCCTAATGAGGTGCTACTCTGCCCATCAGGAAAGTCAGTTTTCTGTAAATAATTTGCATTTCAGATTCATAGAGCTTTTAAGTGCTTGAAGTTACTCTAAAAACCTCAATTCATTCCTTTTACAAATATAAAATCTGAGGTCCCACAGCAAATCAAGGGACTTATCCAAAGTCACACTGCCAGTAAATAATGAAGCTAGAACTTGAATCCAGGGTTTTCTAAATAAAGCCAATCACCCTAAGTGATAGCCGGTGATTCTCCTAAGGCCCCGCTAAAAGCAATTTCACTAAAACATTAGGAATTTTAATTTGGAGGTAGAGGAAAGCAATAAACATTTTCTAGCCTGTAATGGGTTTTCTAATAACATTTTTAAAATACCTATTTCAACAAGCACAAATGAAAGTATATTTCAGTGTTTAAGAAAATTATGACTTCACTGAATTATCATGCAAATGTTGATAGAGTATTCTTGAGAAGTAGCTTTATTAAAGTGGGGTGAGGGGAAGCAGAGTTTGAGGGAAGTCTTATAAACAGACCTGCAGTATTTGGGGATATTTCCTATTGTGGGAACTCCAATTTGATCTTCAGCACACAAAACCATGACTCTTATCTAAATAGCTGCACCTCAAATTACTTTTTGCCTTAGAAAAACATTTCAATTCTTTTTATTTGATGAGCCATTTCCACCAGAAAAGGAACAATTCTAACAAAACAGTTCTTGGACAGAGTTCCAGAAGAGTATAGGCAATCAGTTCATCACTCGCATGTGCCCAGAGTTGGGCCTATGACCATGAGTCATACCTGGCCAAGGCCATCATTGTCTGTCTGTTCCAAGCATCATCCTGGATTTTTCAGCAGCTGAACTCTCAAAGACCTCTGTATCATACTAAGGTCATCTGTCAATGTGCTGAGGTCTAAGGAAAAGGAAGAAAGGTACATAAGCAAATAACTGAAGGTGGAACTGTTGGGGGACTGGTGGGTAGACCTGATCCTGCTGGAATACAGGATATTCAGAGAAAGTGAAAGATCGAAAGGTTTAACCATCTAGCTTCTGAGTCTGGATGTCATATTGGGATTATGAGGAATGCACTGTAGGTGTCTGAAAAGGAAAGTTAACCACAATGTGACCTGTTCTTTATGAGCTAAGAAAATGGAGTTAAAAATTGAAAGGGCAGGATAGATCTTCTGGAGAAGGATGTGCAGAACTGTGGTGATCACTGGTGACAGACAGATGAATCAGTAAAATGAGTACTGGGAAATGGAAGAACACGGTGAGGGTGGGAAAGATAGAGAGCCAGCTTGGGGGTATGTAGTATTTCTGACACTGGCAAGACATTCACTAAGGCATCTCTGCATGGTAGGAATTCAGCTTTGAAGTTCTTAAGGACAAATAGGAAGATATTCACCTGCAAGGTAGCTGCAACATTAGACAATGCAGATCTAGAGCACAGCCAGGCCACCTCACAGGACTGACTTGGAATAGGGGTGGGAGAAGCATTAGCATATTGTTTGCATACCTCCACATTGTTTATATGTAAAAAAAGGGTGTATGTCTTCATAATCCAATAAATTATTTAACAAAAACTAATATCTACAAACTAAAGCTCATTGAAACAGTTACAAAAATATAGAGAAAAGCATTTTAAGCTGTAAGTTAGGAAAACGAGGTTCTAGGTCTTACATGGACTCTTCAGAAATTTCTGGACTCAGTTTCCCTATGTTTAATCTATGACTGAATGATTCCTTAAGACCTCCACAGTGCCAGCAACCATATGTCCCCTAATATACCTCCAAAAATCTATCAATGGATGAGAACTCTCTCCTCACTTCCAAAAATGGTTTTGTCTGTAAGGATAGGGACAGGTGAGATGTCTTGTCCCAGTCTGAAGATCTCCTGATTGTAAATCTGTCTTCGAAGACACCTTTCTGTTTGCTTCTGGCCATCAACATTCCTAGTGCCAGAGAGTTGACATTTTCATTCGTACCTGTACCCTGGTTCCCTCCCTGCCCCCGTGTGGTCACAAACACCAAGGGAACTAAAAAAAAAATAGGCCTGGCCTTCTTCCTCTCCCCAGGAATGATCTGGTCCGAATGCAAGGAAATCTGGGAGGAGGGGCCTCGGGAGTACGTGCTGCACCTGTGGAACCTCCTGGACTTCGGAATGCTGTCCATCTTCGTGGCCTCCTTCACCGCACGCTTCATGGCCTTCCTGAAGGCCAGCGAGGCCCAGCTGTACGTGGACCAGTACGTGCAGGACGACTCTCTGCACAACGTCTCACTTCCGCCCGAGGTGGCCTACTTCACCTACGGTGAGTCTGGGCGCCTGCTGCCTTCAGCTGCGGGTGCTTCAGCGACGCCACCCTGGCCCCTGGCTGGGGTCACAGCCTGCACTTTGCTCTGCTCGGTGACCGCCTGATCAGAGCCCTCACAGCCCCGTTCCTTCAGGGCAACCAGCTGGACAGAACGTGGAGTTAATCTGTGTCTTAGAAATTAATCTTTTTGTATTGGGAAGAATGAACTCATTTTCTGGAAAGGTGGTGGGAGCATTTCTATAGATTTTTGGTTTCCCTTTTTAAAACTTTTTTTTCTCCTGATGTGGCTCCAGTACTAAAATACATTGTATATACCAAGAATTTTCCTTCCATATTGGATCCCTGCTTTGTACAAAGATAAGGCCCATTTTTCCACTTCAAAAGTTCCTTTTTCGTGGAGATAGGTCCTCAGAAGATACCTTTTGAACCACAAAACCATATGGTTTGAAGTAAATTGGGACTTTAGGAATAATAACAACTTACCATGTACCAGAAACTCTGTAGACATTTGATACACGTAAACACATCCTTGTAATAGCCCTACAAAATTAGTCATTTTGTTTGTTCCTATTTTATAGCTGAAGAAATAGATTTTCATGACAGGGCTTATACTATTACCAGAAATACAGGATTGCTTTGTATAGCAGAGAATTCTGGCCTGAGATGAATTGAAAGCCATGCCTAATGGCCTGGTACTAATGTCCCAGACTTTATAATTAGACCAAGATTCAAATCCTAGTTCTGTAGCTTATTGTGGCACATATTTACTTAACTATTCGGAGTTTCCATTTTCTCATATGTAAAACAGAGATAATAATACCTATGTCAAAGGATTGCTTTGAAGATTAAATGGTACAGTGAAGAGTTTTGCACTGTGTCCTGAAAGTACTAAATGGTCACTAAACAGTTATCATCAGCACTTTTCTCTTGGATCTTTTTTTAAAAATCTCAAACACTCTGCTTTCTGTTGCAAAAGAGAAAGATGAGTTGGTGAAGTAACAGCAGTTATTTGTTGTTATTACCAGTAAAAAGTAGCTGGATGCTTAGTAAATGTTCTTTAATGTCAGCTACATATTAAAGGGTTTGAGCATAGGATGTCTCAAATGGACGTTGCTACCACAAAATCTTCCTGATCAGGTACAACACTGATCTGTAGAGGATTGTTGCTTAATGCAAACGTTGATTGCTCTTCAGCGTCAATGTACGTTGTATTCTGTGCAAATTTGGTAGGAAACCCCAATTGAGAAATGGAAAGTCTTGCAATATGACGAATCATCTATTCTCCCCACCGTTTCCCAGCCCTGCACCCCTACCCCTCATGCACACATACCACCACTTATTAATTTGATAAATTCAGACTTTCTTAAAGCAGAATAAGCCTATATGTTTTCCCCTCTGGGCTGCTCAAGGTTCATCAAGGAACGATGAGAGATAATTTTCCTTAATGCCATGATTCAGGCTCAAGTATTGTTCATTTGTGACTTCTATTCCTTTATGAATTGAATTCAGTTTCACCCAACCCAAAGCATAGCACATTATTTTCCTTGTTTTTGTGGTTCACCCTGTGCCCTTGGAAATCATCTAGAGCTTTTCATGCACCCTTGTGCTCCAGTTATGGGAGAACAGAGCCCTCTTGTGGCCAGAGAACCAGTGGTTCCTTCCAACCTCTACAGCCCATATAGCCAGACCCCAATTTTTGAGGTTGTGATAAAACCATTTTTCTCATGGAAACAGCTTCAAGATGAAATTCCCTATGTCTGAATCATCACAGTGTTGTTTGTTTTACACCAATCGCAACTCTAAGAAGTCATTCCAAGCAGAATATTTTTCACTAAAAGTCCTGACCTGGTAACCAGGATCTGACAACATCTAAATCTATCTTAAGACATTACTGGAGTGGCTTTTATTATTATAGCTGAGGTTGAAGATGGTAAATTATAGGTGGCAGGAAAAAGTTCTTTTTAGTGTCTGTTTAATAGAAGAAGATACATCCTATTACATGTTATTCAAATGTGTTATTTATCCATAGAGGGTGACAGATCTATTAGAAAATACATAATTTGTTCTCCTTACTTGTCTTTCATGAGAACACAGAGTCTATAATGTTATTATATTTCCAAATGTAATTTAGAATGTGCTACATGAAACTTTGTGGCCCTGCTTCCCTTACTAAAGGTTTCGTACTGCTCTCTATTATTATAATTATTTAACAGACTCTAGTTTTGAAAATAAAGAATAAAATTCTTCCTCTTCCACCTCCCTCAGGGTGCCAAGAATTGTTATGCAATATCCTTGCTAACTGCACTTACTAGGCTCTGAAAAGGACCCCATACCCCAAATCCAATCTTTAAAATGGCAATAATAATATCTACTCTACAGGGCTGTAGTGAAAATTGCAGCTAATGTAAGCGTAAGGGCTAATTTAGGTTTCTCAATTTGAGTTTCACTTAGCATCTCTCAACAGGGACACTATTGGCTTTTTCAGCAGGGCAGTTTTCATGGTGCAGGACCATCTGGGGCATTGCAGGATATTAAGCATCCCAGTAACTCCGACCCAGTCATTGCAACAACCATGACAGCCCCACGCACACCTCCAAGTAGAGAAGTGATGCCTTGCTTAAAACTCACTGTAAGTCCGGACACATAGTAGGCAGCTGATTTGTGATAGACACTGCTCCTCCCCCCATTAGAACTGCAGAAGAAGCACTTTGCAGGTTTGCTCTGCCACAGGAACAGTTGGTGCACTGGTAGTCACCAGAGACTGCAAGCGGAGCCTCTCCAGCTCAGGATTGGACCCAGCACTCTTACCCACCTGGAACAGATAGCCATTGTGGCAAACATGCCTGACTGCTCACCACTTTGGGGGACGTTGCTCAATCAGCAAGCAAATTTCTCAGCACATACCACCTGGGGAACAAAACCCAAAAGAACATGGTCCCTATATGAGCTCGTTTGTTCCAAATGGTGGTTTTCTGAAATTGTGCTTAGGTGTTCATGTAGTCATTATCAAGCATTTATCAGCACCCTCTCTGTGCCAGATGCCATGCCGAGCACTTGCTTATGGAATTTATTTCATCTTCCTCATGGTATTGTGAATTGCTGTGATCCCTGATGTACAGATGAGGAGAATGAGGTTCCAGAAAATTAGTTGACCGGCTCCACACCCATGTTCATAGATGCTCCAGTGCTACCTCCTCATGCTGCCTCCTCAGTGAGTGGGAAAGCTATTGTGTGTGGAACTTAAAACACTGGTAAGGGGGATGAAATAGCAAGCAATGTGGCCAGTGCCCTGACAAGGGTACGCACAGGACACCATGGGAGCAAACAGGATCCTGTCCAGCCTGTGGGAGTCACAGAGGCTTCTTGGAAGAGTTGGTACTTGAGCAGATACTTGAAGAATAATTTAGAATGAATCAGACCTTGAAGTGAGGAGAGTGTGTTCCAGGCAGTAGACACGCACATTCCAAGAAGGTGGTATGGTTTGGTTTGTGTATTGAGATTAATCTAGGGCAGGATAGGAATGGGAAGTCATATGGTTGGAGACCCTAAAGATGTCTGATAGGTTTCTCTTCCAGAGCAGATTCTATCCCCCAGTGAGTAATCCAGATTGTTTTCTTTTAGCCAGGGACAAATGGTGGCCTTCAGACCCTCAGATCATATCAGAAGGACTGTATGCGATAGCGGTCGTGCTGAGCTTCTCTCGAATTGCGTACATCCTGCCAGCCAACGAGAGCTTTGGGCCCCTGCAGATCTCCCTCGGGAGAACTGTGAAAGATATCTTCAAGTTTATGGTCATTTTCATCATGGTATTTGTGGCCTTCATGATTGGGATGTTCAACCTGTATTCTTACTACCGAGGTGCAAAGTACAACCCAGCCTTTACAACGTGAGTATCCCAGGGCTCTCCCCTGAAGCTCTCTGGGTTTCCTGGGGCATCTGTTGCAAGGTTCTTTGGTATTTCTCAAAGTTAAAAGCAACCTTATTCAAGGGTGGCTTAGAGTTCAGTTTCTGAAGTTGGGAGAACAGAAGAGCTGGGTTAAATCCTTTACTTTGCTATTTACATGGTGTGTGGCTACGAGCACCTTCCTTAACTCCTCCAAGCCTTTATTTCCTCATCTTTAAAATGGACATAATAATAATAAAACCTGCTTTGTAGGTTTTATGAGGATTTGATGAGATGTCATAACTGACACAGTAAACTCTATAAATTGGAGGAACTGATACTATTATTATCATTATCATCACCATCTTGCCCATGTTACCTAGAAAGCAGCACCCTGGGCAAAACTTGCATGCCAGCACTTTATTAGAGGAAGGGAGTTGTAATTCAAATAAAACTAAAAGGAAAAGAAAAGTGAAATATATGGGGAGAGTAAGCAAGAACAAGGTCAAGGTCTCACTGATGGGCAGTATGTAAAGCAAGGTAAGGGGAAAGCAAATACAGGCTGCTTCCCTGACCACCATCTGCCAGAAAACACAACCTGGGCATGATGGACCCCTCCAGGGAGACTACATGGAAAACAAAACCTAAGAATAATTTCTTAGGCAAGATCTTTTAGATTCCTGGTCCCTGTGGGAGATCATTTGTTCCAACTTGTGGCTACTCTGAACTCTCTGAACTTGTGATTAGAAGTCCATTCAGACATTTAACAAGCATTTTTCAGCATCTGCTGTGTACTGAGAAAGGGGCATCACATCTAAGAATAACCCAACAGGGTGACAAAGAGAACTCATCAGTCAGATCTTTCCCATGTGTCATCTCCCATGACACATGGGAGTCAGATTTGTTAACTCACCTACTTCCTGGGCAGCCCTATGGCAGCCATGTCCACACAGTGTGGGAAGCAGGTCTGCAGGTTGGCAAGGGTCAGCAGCTCTTCCCACCTGGCTAGGCACACCACTGCCAGTGCATGGGCACTGAGCAAGTTCTGCAGCATCATGTGCCTCTGTGGCCAGAAAGGAGGTCCAGGCAAGATAGTCAAGAGGCATGTGGCCTGGGCCTGAGGCAAAGCACTGATATCAGGGTCCAGAAATTGCTTCTGTGGTGTCTCCAGCCAGCCAAGCAGACAAAGCAGCACAGTGGCGCCCACATTCCATGGAGGTAGAAACTCTTCCTCTCTGTGGGGAACACCAGGCTGGCTCCTGGTGGGCCACCAATGTCACTGAGCAGGATCTAGTGAAAGGATCTGGTGGATCTAAATTTATACCCTGGCACAGAGATTTACTGACTGATGATTTTAAGCCAAGTCACTTGATTTATCTCAGCCCTTGTGTAGTCATCTGTAAAATGGAAATAGGACTTCCTTTCTTCTTTGTAAATACTTGCATGGATAATTTATGAAAAGTGCCTGATTATAGAGTTTCTTGTCTGAATCCTTCCCCAAACCCACCCAGTTCCAGAACTTCTCCTTGCCTTCATCAGCCTCCTACCAGAATCTTGAGAGTCAGGTCCTCAACCTTAAGCACAGTAGCTGGGACCAACAGGGCTAAGCATTTCCTGACACTTGTCCCCAGGAAACCCTGAGTGGTCTGGCATTTAAGTTTTCTGGTCACTGGAAATGGGTGTAAGCCTTAGCCACACAGGCACCTTGAACAGTTTACACCTTGTAGTAGGACTTCAGTTTACCCTGCTTCTGGAGAAAATAGCCACCAAGGAAAGACACATGTGCCCAAGAACCGAGCACAGTGACTTAAGATCTATTGTTAACGAACGTAAAGATGATGCCAGCCAAGGATCAAAGGCTCTTGCTTCCTGTGGCCAGACTCTGAGAGCCCTCTAATTTCCAGTCTAGCACAGTGGCCTGTGCAAAGTATTTTCCCACTAAATGCTTCATGAGGAAGAATGAGGGAATGAGCAAGAAAAACAAGCCAGATTTAAGTCAGCCAGGTAAGCAATAAACTAAATGAATGTATGTCCCATCTCGACTGCCCTGGCTGATCTATGCAACCCTTCTCCCCCACCCACTATTTACTGGGAACCTATATGAACCCACAGGTCCATGAAAAAGGCCATGACCTAGAGGAGGACTTATCTGGCCATAATTCTCAATCAGAAGTGACCCAGCTATATATAGAGGGAGTAAGAGAGGTGGCTTGGCCTGAGTTCTCTGGGTCGAGACATTATAGGGGAAAGTAAAATCAGGAGGAAGGAGTAAATTAATTGAGTTCCTTCTGCTAAGAATGGAACTAAGGGCTGGAGTGGTGGCTTGGCAGTTACGGCACTTGCCTGGCATGCATAAGTACACGAATTCAAACCCCAGCACTATATACACAAAGAAGTCTTGGGGCACTGAAAACACATGAAAAACTAAATAAAAAATAAATTGCCTCTCTCTCTCTCTCTGTCCCCTCTTTCTTAAAAAAAAAAAAAAAAAAAGAATGGAATTAAGACTTTCTAGACGTAAGGCACTGAGGCCTTCCAGGATGGGGATGAGGGAAAGTAGGAGAGCAGGGAAAACAAGATAGGCTATCCACTGCTTTGGCAGTTTCTGAAACGGAATGTGTAGCTGTAAATAGGGTTTGATTGAACAGGAAAAGTCAATAGAGCAATGAAGTGGAGAGAGGAAAGAATGGATTTTTGTAAATGTCATCTTTTACCTTTTGACTGCTCTCTAGAGTGTGTCACCCCCAAGAGATCTTCTTTGATAATAAGAAAAAAAAAAGAAAGAAAAAGAAAAAAGCCATGCAAGAATAAATGAGGCTTATGCATTAGAGAACTCAAAGCTATGCTGGATGTAGCTGTGCTGATAATAAAGTCAAAGACCCCACTCAGGGGCTTGCCTTCTTCAGAGCAAACCATCCCAAGGCTGCCACCCAAAACTGCCTACCCAACCCATATTGCCTCTTCCCTGTGGAATTTTAAGTTTATAGAGTAAGTCAGAGCTCTTCTCATCTGTTTCTGTAGACTTGGAAGACTCAAGCCCACAGAAGAGAAGTTTGGGTTGGAACACACTGCAGGAATCCCCTCACTCCACTTTGAACCAACACCCCACACACACACATCTCTATTCTGGCCATGTTTAAAGGAGTTCAATTTAAAAGGCAGTTGTTAGATATGGATATTCCTGAAAAGACTAGGAATTGAACCACCATATGACCCAGCTGTCCAATGCCTTGGTTTTTTATCCAAAAGAACTAAAAATCAGTATATTGTAGTGATACAGGCACATTAATGTTTATAGCAGCTCAATTCACAATAGTGAAGTTATGGAACTAGCCCAGGTACCTGTCAAAAGATTAATGGATAAAGAAAAAAAATATGTATATACATACACACAAACAGTGGGGTTTTATTCAGCCATAAATAAGAAGGTAACTATGGCATTTGCTGGTAAATGGATGGAACCACAGAACAACATGCTAGGTGAAATATGCCAGACTTAGAAAGTCAAGAGCCAAATGTTTTCTCTAATATACAGAAGCTAGAGCAAAATAAAGGGGGAACTGGGGGGCACTACAAAAATGGGAGATAGATCAGTGCAGCAGAGTAGAAGAGCAGAGTTGAATGGGAGAGGAGAGGGATGGGAAAGGGGACGACCTGGGGAATAAAGTTGACTAAATTACACTGTGTGCATGTATGAATATACCATAGGGAAGTGCCAATATATAAAAATAATAATTAATGAGGGGAAAGCCAGAATACCAGTGCAGTAGAGGAGATGGAACTGGGGGGTGGGGGAGAAAGGAAGGGATGGAGGCTGAAATAAAATAAATTATATTCCATGCATGTGTGATTGTGTCAAAATGAACCCCATTATTATATATAGCTATAATGTGCTACTAAAAACATTTTTAAAATAAAAAATAAACATTAAAAAAAGGAAGCTGTAAGGAAGCCAGAGAAGGCTTTCTCACAAGAGCCTTGCTGGCCCAAGGAGTGCAATCCCAGGCCACTTTACAAATCCAATCCTGCCTGAGTCTCACCAAGTTATAGTTCTGTCTCAAAGGGTAGAACAGATATTCTGAGACAAAAGGAAAGATAAGGAAAATAAAATTTTTCTACCAATTGCAACCTTGAGCCCTCAACCAAGCCCTGTACTAACTCCCAGTGTGTTCCCACTCCAAAGTCACATATGTCCCTTCCCACCCCCAAATTCCCTTTTCCAGCAGATCTCATGACCCAGTGAGGGGGCTAGAAGAAAATGGATGGATTAAACTGGTTCACCCCAAAGTGTGAATAAGCACACAATACAAACAGCCTTAATTGAGGTCAGTGGTCCTCAAGCCACACCAGATCACCTGGGGAAGTGGTAAAATTTGGGACACCTCTTAGCATCTATTTACAGTAGTTCCAGAGTAGGGTCAAGAAATCTCTATTAACAAAGGCTCCACAGGGTTCTGAGATAGGTAGTATAAGGACCACCTGATAAGAAATGTAGATCTGATCCAACTTCATCATTACACAGTTGAGGTCAGCTCTTTGCATTGCAAAGCAAGAAGCTTGTTAACCTAAGCAAGTATTTTATTGGTAGGACTTCAGGCCATGCAGGCAGACATTTTAAAGCACAAGCATTGAGCAGATAGCCAGATACAATAGGAGAAAGCCCTTGAGTCAGATCCTATAAGTAGTTCTCAATTTTTCATCCTTCTTCCACTTCAGAACCAAGGATTCTCAAAGTTCTAGGCTGTTTTTCGCAGCCACTTCTCTGAAAGAGGCTGACCTGAAGAGAAGGAGTAAAAGAGATGTAGATGCAAGGGTCCCTAGGTGGTGAGCTGGGGCCTGTCTGGACATGACAGATAGCACACGTGCTGGCAGCTCATTCTCTCCAAGCCACTGCTATTTCAAACTGAAAATGACCAAAGGGAAGGAAGACAAGGTGTTCAGACCAGTTTTTATTCTCTCAGATTACAAAATCAAAGTATTCCAAGTCATGGATGAGGAAGAACAGTTCTTTAGAAAAGTTCTCAGTTTAGATTGTTAGGAGTTTGGGGGACATTTTTTGCTTATATCATGGAAATGAGTAGAGAAATAGGATTTGCTTTTTGGAGGTTTGTTTTATAACCAACTTTTCTGAATTGCACATATTCCATAAAGCAAGTAATTTCTGATTAGAGATTGTAAGGAAACCTTGAAGTCCCAGAACTCTTAGTACAGAGTTATTAAAAGAGAGAGAGAGAGAGAGAGAAATAAAAGATCCTTGGCTGATAGATAAAATATAGTTGGGAAAGAATAAGTAGAAAAATTGCCCTCTTTATATAGTCACGCATGGTTTTACAAGATTACATTCTAGGAACTGCAACATTAAGCAAATTTTATCCTTGTGCAACTATGTAGCATACCTCTAGATAGTACAGTCTACCGTATACCTAGGCCATATGCAACAATCATCGTGTATGCAGCCCACTGTTAGAATGAAATGTTATTATGTGGCACTTAACTAGACTAATACATAGAAAGTAGGAGGGCCTGGGGCAATGAAGTGACCCAGAGCAGGGAAGTAGAGGGCTTTCCAACAGAACACACAATGGGCCCCTGGTCTCCTCTTTGTGTGAACTTGGCCTCCTTCATTTGACTCTGATTGCAGATTACATGTGAACTCCACCTCTCAAAAAATGATTCCTTTTCTATAAACTATTGTAGAGTCAGCTTCATAGCAGAACTAGGTTGACACTTTTCTAATCAAAAATAATACCTCTCTTAAGATTGTTCTGTCTCCCCAGGAATTATTTTAATGGAAGGAGTTTCAGCAGTGCTAGACAAAATTAGAAGCTTCTATTTTCCATGACAGTTATGGAAAATTTCCACACTCTATAAAGGAGGGATTCATATGCCCACCAGGAGAAGAAAGCACTGATCCAGCCCTGCCTAGCCTGTTTGGGTCATTAAAAAGCTACCTTCTCCTTCCAGCAATCCTGGAGGGGTATGGGGCTGAAGGAGAGGATTCTAAAGACCATTCCCACATATATCTGCCCTACCCTAAGCCTGTTGTACCATCTGCCCGCCATCAACTGTCCAAGTCTGGAGGCCAAGGCTCATATACTCCTTTCTCAGAATGAAACCAAGGCTCTCAACAGTCCTTGTGGAGGCAGTCAGGTGCAGGAATAGGAAGAATAAATGCCATGTGCTGAACTACATGTTATAACAAACATATCTATCTACCCTCTCATTTAACCCATGCTGTGGAATTACACAGATACCACTACAGGAAAACAAGGCTCAGACAGACCCTCGACACCCTCAAGATCACAGAGCTAGAAAGAGGATCCTAACCCAAATCTTTATAATTCAAGCCCATTGTCCACCTTTTGGCTTGAAATTAACAAAAGTAGGAACTCCATACCCATGTGCTTTTGAGGTGGAGACCTAATCTCTTTAAAGGTTGAATCACTTTTCTATGGTACTAAATTCTATAGATAGGGGGGAAGGGAGGGGTAATAGGGAGGGATTTGGGGGGCAATTAGTGATGTAGCTTACTCTTTACTCCCTCAAGAAGCCAAATAACATTTATGCAATCATAAATATTATTGTTACTACATATGCATTTATGATTGTGCAAAAACTCAACTCCTCAATAAAATTCAAAACAAGAATAAGATACTAAATCCAGATTTGATTATTAATAAGAACCTGATGATTCTACATATCTTAGCTCTAAATGTGCAGCCTGTGATTCTCCCTTGTGTGAAGCAAGTCCTCTACTCCAAAGCGAGCTCAGTTACTAACATTTATGGAGCAGGCACTCTATGCCAAGTTCTGAGTTGGGCCCAGGAGTCATGAAGATTTTTAATAAGAAATTCCTTTTGCCCCAGGAAACTTATAGACAAGTGAAGGTTGGGGAAGAAGGGGAACAGAAGCTATGACACTATGTGATCATTGCAAAAGGATACTTAGGCAGCACAGTGAGGCAGTTACTGAATTTACCTGGCAGAGCCAGGGAAGGCTTCAGGGAAGAAGTGGCTCTATGGAGGGTTTTCTTTTTTTTTTTTTTTTTTTAGAGAAACAACTTTATTTAGTTTTCCACATGGCTTTAGTTGCTCCAACACTTAGTTGTGTACGTGGTGCTGGGGTTTGAACCCGGGTCCTCGTGCTTGCCAGGCAAGCACCGAAACCGCTGAGCCACCACTCCAGCCCTCTATGGAGGGTTTTCAAGGATGCCTAGCGGGCATTCCAGCTTGTGCAGGGCATTTTGGAGGAACTGTAAGTAGGCAAGAGTTTGGGGAGATAAAGACTAAATCAGAGTCCAGAAGGAGCCAGATTGTGGAAGGCTAAATCCTAATAGGGTGTTAGAGTCTCCACTAAGGCCTTTTTAATAAAAGGAAGACATCCTCAGAACTGCCTTTGGAAAGAATGTTGTGGCAACTATGTGAAGGACGAGTTGGAAGGGGTAAGAAGGGAAGTTCAAACCTGGCCCTAGTTTGGTGTCGGGGCTTCAGTGGTGAGAAGAGCCCTTCCTATCGTGACATTTGCAGACTGCTTGGGAAGACAGGTGTTCATCGTGTAATCACAGGAAAGAGGCATGCTTACAAACGGAGAAAACATTCTGTTAAAAAAAAAAAAAGAGGAACCTGAAAGAATAGCAGCTTCAGAATAGCAGCCTCCCTGCAGTAGGAGGCTCTGGCAGGGAGCCACATGGGAGAGGACGTGCAGCTGCATGTGGTGGCATGGATGAAGAAGGCATGCTGAGGAGGTGCAGTGCAAGGATCTGGCCACACAGGGGCATCCTTTTGGGGCAGCCAAGGTTGAATTATGTTGTAAAACTCACCCAAATCAATGCCCTATTAAGAGAAACCAAGAATAGTTCACCCTGTGGCACACAGTACCATGGCTCACTGCTATTTTCTTTAGCAGTGCATGCTGAATGTGTTTGTAGGTAAGGAACATGAAAGGGAACTACCCTACTAGGTCTCACAGAGGACAGGCTTTTCCCAGGTTCCTGGATCACTGTTGAAACATGAACATCCCTGATACAGAAGCTCCACAGCCAGGTTTTATCATCATGCTTTATTACATTTCGGAAGTTATCTCCACCTTTTATCTTATAAATTCAAGTCAGTCATAAGGGTGTTTGAGGGCATGACAGCTTACTGAGCCCACTTCATGAGGAGCAACCAGCACAGAGACTTTCAGAGACTTGAAGGAAGCCACGTGGTCAATGATAGGGCCCAGGTCAGGCCTAGAGAGGCTGAGTAAGTGGAAATGATCTTAATGTGTCCAAAAAAAAAAAAATGGTATTGGATCTTTGTATGACTTTCTAATGAACAGTAATATATATATACATATATATTGTGGGCTACTTTAGAATAATAATAAAGTCTGTTACAACAGCCATTCTCCTATCATGTAATGCTTACTTATTTGCTCTCTACATGTTTAATCCATGACATGGATTTTAAAGGCCTAGTACCTTTGAGCCTCTGAAATAGGCTGAAAGGTCACAAAGCTGTGAGGAAAGGGACCTAAGGATACACAGAAAATATGTTCTTTTGGACAGAGTCTTCTTGGCATGTTCTCAGATGTTTCCCTACATCCTCCATCTTGTTTTCAAATGCAGTCTGACAGGAAAGAAATTCCTACATTTTTATTCACTAAAATTCAGTTCTGTAATTAAGGTGGAATTTAAGGTTTAAATTGTCATTCCTCAAAGTGACAGAGTGACAGGAAACTGAATTGCTAGTTTGTGGGGAGGAGGAGTTCAGAAGGTGGAAGGATCCAGATTGTCCATGGTGTTGAAGGCCAGGACTGGCTTTGATTGTTGGCCATATGGAAAGCGAAGAAGTGAAGGGGCAGGGACCAATTTCTACTTGTAAAAGGTTCTTTAAGAGTTAACTGTAGGGTACAAGAGGATTTCAGCCAGGTGCTAAAGCCTATTACAGTTAAGAAAGGAAAAAAAAAACTCATACAAATAAAATCTGTAAATTTATTGCACAATTGGTAAGTGCCAGATTGTATTTTAATTCATTTAGTTCATTTAAACCCTATAAAGTAGATATTATTATTTTCCCATTTTACATCTAGGAAAAAAATAAAGAGAAAGTAAGTTATTTGGCCAAAAACTTACAGTCAAACCCAGGTTTGCCTGGCTTAGAAACCTGCATTCTGATCCTCTATCAGCCATTAAAACTACGATAAGAGAGCAGGAAGTCAAAACGTACATCAGCGAGATCTATTCATTTACTCATATAACCGACAGTGAATTTACTGGGCACCTCCTAGTTGTCAAGCTATGTTTGTGTAGTCTAGGGATGAAGAAGGCGTGGCCTCTGACCTCAAAGAGCTCCCAGTCTTCTGTGATTACAGCTTAACCATCAATGTAAGTGACTCCAGGCAGCTCAGGCTTTGCCAATTCCAGTTCTTTGGCATTGATTCTGTGGCCAAATTCCTGTCCTGGACTTTCTAAATCAAACTCTTCATTCAAAACCCAAGGTAGAACCAGGAGGTGATGAGTGGATAAAACCCTGCAGGGTGGTAGGAAGGAGGTACAGATTTTCTCAGGCATTTGGCCACCTTCCCTGTCCTTCCTCAAGCCTAAACTGACTGCCTTTGGTCTCTGGGTCTGGCCATTAGGGAAACACAGCCCTCCTACTAGATCTTTCCTCACTCAGAACACCTTCCTCCATCAACCCATCTCTGATGGCAGACTGTCATTGTTTCCTCTGTGGCAGAACTCTAGCACAGCAGTAGCTATTATCTTCTGAACCCTCGACACTGCCTTTTGAGGTCTGATCCTCCTGCTTAATTTTAGCCTGCATTGTGCAGATTTGGGTAGGTAACTGAACTGAACTGCTGGGTGGAGTGGGGGGAGGGAGTCCTGGCATTCTGAAGAAGCAGCAATTTTCATAACAATCGTCCTAAACCCTGGCCTTGTTGATCAGTTTGTTCTCTGAGACCCGTACACAACTGCCTCTTCAGGCAACCTGTTATTAAAGTCTCATTATCCAGGCGAGACAGACCTAGAGTAGAGAACTGATTACCTTGTCCCTGTTTTCTGCATGACAAATCAGCCCCAACCTTCCCACACACACACACACACACACCCAGTCAGAGAAGGGTGAATCATGTCCTATTCAACATCACTCACAAGCACTTTTCTCTCTTCCTTCATTAGGAGCACTTATGCTAGGGTGGCCTATTGACTAAACTTCAGTCCCTTCCACTGCAAGCCAAGAGCCAAAAAATAAAAGACAGCATGGGCTGGAGAAATCAGAAGGAGAATTTGCATGAAATCAAGGGTTTCTGATGATCTTTGCAGATAGGAAAAGAAATGAGTCTTGCTCAGAAAAGTCAATAAGCAGCTGAATTATTAACTTCTTTCAAGCCTGGGTGGAAGCACCTAAGGAGCTGATGGGCTGCATGTGTGGCTGGGGAAGGCGGAGGCAAATGGAGGAACTTGATAACACCTTTACAGCATTCTCTTACCTTGCTGGGCTGTCTTTTCGACTGGGACCTACAAAAGAACAGAAACATGTTTGTTCTGGACCCCACTGTATCCTCATAACCTGGTATACAGTCAGTTCAGAAAATCAACAATCAGAATAATAACTATCACTTATTGGGCTGTTATATATTTTACATAGGTTTCTCATTTAATCTTCATAGCAACTGATCAATGAGGTGTCATTTTGCCTATTTCATAGATGAGTAAACTGAGACTTAAATGGGCTTTGTAACATGCCCAAACTCACATAGCTGGTGCGTGATGTTGCTGAGATTTAAACCCAGGTATATGCATCTTTGCCTTTCTTAATCCTCCAGCTGTTGCTGTGAAGCCTCCTGTGATTGATGCAGTTGAAGGAAGGAATTTGTGACTTCACAACTAGGGTGGGTGGGAGGAAGTGGCTGTCAACTCTGTCAGTAAAGATCCTCAAATTTAGCCTTGAAACCAACTAGCTTGTGAGATGAGGGGCTTCATGGCAAACATCAGTGAAGCCCTTGCCAAGACACTTTTTTCCTGAAAGCCAGCCCCAGATCTCGCCAATGAGGAGCCTTCTGCCCCATTCCTTATGTTTCATTGCCCCTGGAAATTGTGAAAGATGATTAATAACTGACTCAGAGAACATAATAACCTCACAGGACACTAGGGTCAACTCCAGGGTCTGAGCCCTTGGGACCAGCAATGTACTATTAGCTTATTTCCAGGACAAACCTTCTCTCAGAAAGTATTTTTGTAGGTTTCCTGGGTCAATGTAACACAAATCCTTTCCCACTCAGGGTAGTGAGGCCAAGTTTCATTTATTTCCAGCCATATATTAAAACTAGAAAATGACAACAATGTAGCCCATCATGTTAATAATAAAGCTCTTTATCACTACAAAAAGCATCAAGTTTTCATTAAAGTTTTTCTTTCTACAATTATATCTATCATTTTCATATTGATTTTTAAAAGAGTTCTTTATGTAAGAAAGACAAAATCCGCTTTCCTCCTCATGTTTCCAAATACAGATTTTTCCTCACTTAGTTTTTTGCCTTTTATTTTTCTTACTATGTTTTTGATATTTACAAGTTAATTCTTCTGTGACCATGTCAAAAGGGATGGATACGAATCAAAGATCCAAGAGACCCAAATGGTGAATCTAGCCATCCTGGGTGATTCAAGCCAATACACCTGCCTTTTCTTTAAAGGAGGACTTTTTGACCTCAACTCATTTTGTCCCATAAAAGCAGGAAACAAAGACCATAAATACTGTCCCTTCAGAGTTTGGAAGAGATTGTTAAAAATGCATAGTTTGGCTCAGAGTTGTTCCTGACAAGCCAGCTGGTTGTTGCTTTAAAGCAGATGGCTGTCATTCTGGCAGTCCCCATGAGCCTGGGCCCCTTGTGATTAGAGTCTCCTAGAGATCATAACCAAGTCCAAGTCCAGAGGTTAATCTCTAAAGTATAGAATGGAAATGAAATAGGTACAGAGTACAAAGTCTATCTGGAAAACAGACAACAAACTGATCAGATCATCATTCCAAGCTAGGTTTGTCCTCTGCTGTGGGACCAGGTAGATGAGGGCCTGAGATGTACATTGTAAGATTTGTAAATATTATTTCACCACAATACACACTTCTTAATGAGCCAGCTCTGCTTCCTTCTGATCACTGACACAGAATGCCTAAGAATAGGAACCAGGGCTAAAGCAGGGCTAGATGAGAAAACTGATGATGAGAAGCAAATGAGAGAAAAATGCATGCTGAATCTAGGCCCATCTCACCTAATCAAAATTCAGAAGGTTTCCCATGGATACGTTCTATAATTGCTTGCCTAGTTCGTGTCAGCCAAAGTTTGTGGGGTGTTCCAAGGTATGAAAAGGAAAATGAGTTTGTGTAAAATGTCTTTCAGTCACAAGTATTATCTATTTTTTACATTGTTCATGGCAAATGCATGGTCCTGAGCCAGCACCTGCCTGCCCAGCCCTCTCTTGGAAAGGTGTCCCCTCATTTTCCCCTGATTCTGCCAGGAAGGGGGAAACCATCAAAGAGATCACATCCCTGCTGTCCCCTCCCAGTTTGGGATTTGGGATTCATCCAGTGGTTTTTGGATTCTTGCTACCACTGTTCTTTTCCACTAAAATGATAACTGGCAGATTATTTTGTAATGGGAGACAATTCTGCAGCGAATCTTGCCATGCAGTGAGTAGCATCTTCACACAAAATAGGTGCCACATCTCACATAAGGAAACTGCTTTTCCACTCAGAACAACATCAGGGGTTGGATCTCTGCAGTAATGGCTTATGGACCCAATGCTTACTTCAAAACCCGTAACCCAATTTCTTCCTTGCTAACACAGAAATGAATTAAATGTTCCAAATTCACAGCTTTAAAAAAAATCAAACACAAACAGTGACAACACAAAACCAACTTCATAAACCAGTTTTTCAGACTCTTGGTTTCATAAAGAACAAGCCAAACTGCCGGCTAGGAGCACACTTGCACACACTCACACACACCCACTTGCACTCAGGAGAGCTGTAAATTCATGCGAGTCAAGAGTGGATTTTTAGCTCATGTGTCGAGTACTAGTATTTTTATACATCTTGTCAAATAAATATCAATCCTTGAAAGACACTGATTTTTTTTCTTTTTGAGATCTAGTTAATCCTGGCCTTTTGTGGGTGGCGTGTTAAAAAGCTGAAATGTTAAAGAGAAAAAAAAGTTCTTTTTCTCATAATGGTAACAAAAATTTGGATGCATAATTAAAGAACTTTACTTAGCCATTGGATATTACCATATACATCTGCATGTTCCAAACCACCCAGGCAAAAATCCAGCTTTTTGATGTATCATGGGACACAAATCTGATACAGGGTCGTAGCCATAAAGAAAGGACTATAAAATGTTCTTGGGCTTTAGTCTTAAAACAACTGTATTTCAGTAACTTTGTGGTGTTAAAAGGGTCAAAAAACAATATTCTAAAAGCCAGATCCTACCGAAACTGCCCTCGAAAACATGTGCAGCGTCCACCTGAATGAGTCAGAAGGGGGAGATTTGTTACCTAGTGAATTTCAACAATGTAGATTCCCCACTCTTGTTTCTAACAAATCCACCCCAGTATAGAAGACTTAATATGGCCTCAGGTATGTGAAATGGAGGTAAAAGTGAGCCCACCACACAGGTGGCCATGAGGCTTATGTGAACTTCTCTGAGCCAAGTGCTCAGCAAGTGCCAGGCCCCAAAGAAGCCAGCTCCATCTGTGAACACTGTCCACTTCCCCAGATCATAGCCCTTGCTCCCCTTTACATGGGGCTGTGTAGACTGAGAAGAGATGCTTAAGAGTCTGTTGAAGGAACAGTGTGCTCTCTGAGGCTAATAATGCTTCAGAACAAACATTAGCCCTGGTGTTTAATTGTAGATGCTTAATTAATTACAGCAAGATAAAAGTGATACCTCAGTTAGGAGTCCCAATAAACAGATTGAATGGAAAAGTAAGAGACTACCATTTATATAATACTCTTTCCAAGTCTTCTTAGAAATCTAATTATCTGTTATTTCAGAACACAGACCCCACCAAACAACCCCCGCTAGCCCCACTCCAGGGGGACCACTGAAGCCTGGGCAAGGACAGCTTTCATTAAAGTGAGAGCCAATCCAG
Organism: Aplodontia rufa; assembly: GCA_004027875.1. Lineage (NCBI taxonomy): Eukaryota > Metazoa > Chordata > Mammalia > Rodentia > Aplodontiidae > Aplodontia > Aplodontia rufa. The sequence goes on from PVKS010002775.1 coordinate 27,996, forward strand.
ATTGCATGAAAGGACTGTCTGTTTCCTTGTAGGGTTGAAGAAAGTTTTAAAACTTTATTTTGGTCCATATTTGGCTTATCTGAAGTGATCTCGGTGGTGCTGAAATATGACCACAAATTCATCGAGAACATCGGCTACGTTCTCTATGGCGTTTATAACGTCACCATGGTGGTAGTGCTGCTCAACATGTTAATAGCCATGATCAACAACTCCTATCAGGAAATCGAGGTAAGGCCAGCTCATTGAAAATGATCTCCCTCCCTTGGTTAGTTGATGTTGCTGCTTTGAGTAATGCAGGCAATGACACCAGAAGCCCATGTGTTATCACATGTTATGTTAGAACAACAAGCACCAGACATTCTTCAGAGTCTGCTCCAAGAAGTGCTTCCAGTCAGTCTGCCCCATGGCTTGGCTGGCATGAACACACAGAAAGGCCCAATAAGAGCAGAAAGAACTGAGGTTGTGAATCATGTCTCTGTGACATGCATCCCCTTGGGATGTCATGCAAATGGACAACAGCACATCAAAAGTGACTATCTTTTAGCCCACTCCCTGGCTGCCTCTCACCTGTTATTTATTAAATACCTACTATATGTCAAACTGTGTTAGCACTGGTGATACAAAGATGACTAAGACACAGTCCCTGTCTCCATGAGCTCAGAGTCCACTGAGAAAAAGTTATGGCCTGGGGTCAGTGCAATCAGGTGTGGGAAGTGCAAGCAAAGAGCGATGGACTGTGGGGGAAGGAAACTTCCAGAGGTGATATTTGAAGGCCATTTAAAGATAAAAATAATTTTGCAGGCAGATAAAAGAATTGAGAGAAAGCATCAGGAGGCAATTTGTCTAAAACCTAAAATGCACAAACCATTAGCTTTTGATTGCAGCCTTGTTTAAAACATCAAGAAATTAAAAACAACCTAAATGAGCAATAGGAATATAGTTAGATAGATTATGATGCATCTGATAGGATATTTGTGCAACTTTATAAAAAAGAAGATACTCTTGATATGCTGATGGTGAAAGACCCCTATGTTACCATTAGTAAAAAAAAAAAATCAAGTTTTAGAATAATATATATAGTGTGCACTGTCCTGTAGGAGTGAGGGAGAAAAGGGAATGGATTAGCACTTGAAAAAGGAACAAAGCTCTAAAAGAGTCTGTAAGAAAGGTGTGACCGGGATGCCTGGTGAGAGGTGGCAGGGGCCATGGTGGGTGTCATCCCTTTCACTTCATGCCTTCTTATGCTTTATAAATCATGTTATTGTTTTACCTATTATAAAGTTAAATAAAATAAGCTAAACTTAAAACACAACAAAATGCATTAACCCATTTACTCGGCTCTTCTAATTCTAAGAATAGATGCAGTATAAAGGTGATTTTACTGGATATTCATTAAAGGAAAAACTTGGAAATAGCCCATTAATCTTTTTAAGTAAATTGTGACATAGTCACACTCTTGAATACTGTATAGAATATTTTATAAGTACAGTGAGACATTTTTGTACTGACATGGAAAAAAATCCCTCACATATTATTAAGTGAAAAAAATAGAAATTGGAAGATCTTATATTCACATACGAATACAAATGCAAATGTACAGAAAGAAAAGGTAGAAAAAAGGAACTTCAAGGATGCTACCACACTCTTGACCAGGGCATCTGCCCTGTGGGGGAAGGAGTAAAGGATAGAGGAGATTGGAAAAGGGGCTTTCACTTTTGCTTAAGTTATAGGAAATGATTATCTGTCTATTTCTCAAATAGAAAAAATAAAATAAATATCCATGGTCTTTATTTGCTAGGACTTTCATTTAAAAAATCCCAGGGTGGCCTGAACGTCAGGAGTTCCTCATAGTTCTAGAGACTAGAAGATCAAGATGTCCACAGGCATGGTTCCCAGTGATGCCTTCTCTCTTTGGCTTGTAGACAGCCACCTTCCTGCTGTGTCCTTGCATGGCTTTTCCACCATGCTATTGGATTGGGATCCCACCTTTATGACTATTTAACCTTAATTGTGTCTTTATCCATCTCTAAATGTAGTCACATTCTAATGTACTGGGGCTTCAACAGAGGCATTTTAAGGGGATGCAATTCAGCCCATAACACACATTCCAAAAAAGAGTATTGCAAACCTTAGGAATAGTGTGTTTCAGGACAAGGAAGGGTGAAACAGTGTGATGTGTTCAGCACTTGAAAAGCATAGATTGAGCAATTGAAAGAGGCAAGAGATGAGAGGAAGAGGTACCCTGGGTCCTAAAGTCTTAGCTGCCCACTCCTCCACCCCAGGAAAATGCAGCACTGTGTGGATAGACAAACAACATATATTTTTAAAAAGCATCTCAAATATTTGATCACCTTTGTGGATAATGAGCTATTGCTAACAAGTCCTCTGCCTTTCTGGGCCTCAGTTTCTCCATATGTAAGAGAAAACCAAATAGTGCCTGGAAGTCTGTGAGTCTTTGATTCTCACCCAGGGCAGATGCCATATCCTAACACACATATAATACTTCCCATACTGTGGCATGGGAAGTGGCATGGTTGACTGAGAGATGCCCCCTAACTTAGGGCAGTAATAGGCCACCTCACGGCTTGTGGTGTGAAGTTATCCTTGCACAGAATGGTGCCTGAGATGGAGCGAGCACACTGCAGCCCCACATCTATCTCCCATCTGGGCTCTGAACTTCTTCTTGGCCCAGTGAGAGGTACATACCCCCCTCACTGAACCATGAAAACTACCAGGGATTGTTGGTCACATTTAGCTTTGATGAAATGAATATCTGCAAACCCTTCCAATGTGAACACTCATTTACTCATTTAGTAAATTTTGAGCAGTTACCATGCGAAGCCACAGACTCTTCTGTACCTGCACCTGCTACCCTAACCCTTTTCAGCTGGTCAGGAAAGGCCTTCTCCACCTTTGGGAGCCCTGCCAGGGTTGGGGCCTCCTCCCTCCTGCCACCTCAGGAAACTCCCCTACATGTTACCCTTTCCCAGCCTGGCCTGTGTCTTCACCCTCCTCCTTTCTATCTAATCCTTCCTGTCAGCATTTAAATAAGACCCTTGATTACAAAAAGAAGAACTAAAAAAAATCCTCCTGTGATTTCGCTTTCAGCTCTTAGAGCCTCTTTTTCCCCTGCTCTTTCTTTCCAACTTTATCTAGAATTGTTTATGCTGCTCTCTGCCTCCTCCACTAGTTAACTCCTACTCAGCCTCCATCCCACACATCCCTACTTGACCTGGCTTGAGAACTGTTCAGCTGGAACACCAGCCGTCCCAGCCCCAGGCCAGGTCAGGGATAACAGGAGATCCTCCCACAGCCCTAGCACTTCTCCCTGTCAAAGGCTGGCTGATTAGCATTATAACAAACTCATGTCATTGGCCAGACTGGATGTTCATTAACCAGAACCTGTTCCTTCCTAGCACAGCCCAGGCACAGAGTAGGTGCTCAAGAAAAGTTTGCTAAATGACTAAAGGTTGAAGATTAGGCCTGTGCTGGGCTATGGAAATGAAAATAATATTACTTGAGGGCTTACTCAGTGTCTGACACTGTTCAATGTCTTTAATGCATTAATTCTCTTAATTCTCACAACCACCTATGAGATAGGAACTATTATTCCCATTTTACAAATGAGGAATCTGAGGCCCAGAATGACTCAGTCGGCTGCCATGTTTTTACAATTAGTAAGGCACAGAGCCAGGATTCAAACCCAGGTGGACTCCAGAACCCATGCTCTTACCACTATACCACCTGTCCTCTTGGTGCAGATATTTCTGGATACTGTGAGACCAGGAGAGACCCCAGATCTCACAAAGTTTCCAGTCTAAAAGACCCATGCAGGATATCCCCAAGTGACCAGGCCAGGTGTTGATCCTCAACAAAAGCACACAAAGAAGTCCAGCCTGCTGGTTAGGACCTTGTACCCTTGTGGTGCATCCCAAGGTAGACCGTTCCTGGCTTCACAGCTCTTTGGAGTATAGCTGATGCCTGTAGAACCGAGTACATACTTGATGCCCACCTCAGGGCTGTGTGAAGGAGTCATGTTATCTTCATTTTCTGGATATGCAAGCCCAAGACTCACCAAAGCCACCTAGCTAATAAGAGGTTTTGGAACAACTTATGTTCTGATTCCAAATTCCATCCTCAAATGAGTGAGATCATGCACAATTAAAAATAAAAGTCTAAATTTTAAAAGCCCCTCAAATCCTATCATCATTCCTGGCCTCAAACTGCCCTCTTAGAATGGAGGTTCCAGGAGCCTGTCTATAGAAAAAAACACTCAGCTGCCCCTCATGGGGTACACTGAGCATTCTGGCATTGACATCAAGTCAGAAGAAACGGTTATTCATTTTTAATCTAATCCCACCACAGAGAAGAGAACATAGCTGGATTACCTCCTACAAATCATAGTCAGGCTTTGTTCCCCTTGAATGACATGTTCGATCTCTCAACATTCCCCTACACTGCTCTGACCAATAAGAAATACACCTTTTAATAAATACACTGTATTGTCCATTGTAGTAGCTAACGAGCCATGTGCTTATAGAGCACTTGAAATGAGGCAAATCCAAACTGAGACATGCTGTAAGTATAAAATCCATGCCAGATTTCAAAATTTAGTATACAAAGTAAAAGGAAAGTTATCTCATGAATAAATGCTTTTATCTGGTGGTGCCAGGGATTGAATGATAAGCATATACTCTACCACTGAGCAACAATTTTTATATCAGTGAAATTAATTTTACCTGTTCCATTTTGCTTTCTTTATGTAGTTTGTAGAAGATTTAAACTTAAGTGGCTCACCTTCATGTCTCACAATGCATTTCTATTTGGCAGCACTTCTCTAAATGATAAATAAATACCTTGATGCTGTGGTATTGGTGAATCTGATAGCAGAGCTATAAAAATTAATGAATAGTAAGATGAAGTGGCAGTGAGAAAAGTTCTTTGATAAGCTGCAAGTGGAGAACATCGGTGTAAATACCCAGTAGGGAACAGGGGAGGGTGGCATGCACTGGCCAAGGCTCTTCCACCACGAAAATTTCTACGGAGGTAGGAGGAGAGTTTTAAGAGTGACGAATGCATGTGGTCTTGGCGAGAGCAAGCCCCCGTCTTTATGGCATCCGTAGAGAAGGTGAACATCCACAAGTGCTCTGGAGTCCTGTTTAGCCGTCTGCTGTCAGAATCTCCACTCACCACACTGAGCTCAGTTGTTAAGCTGTGGCCTTTGATGGTGTGTTGTCGATTCCCTTATTCCACAGGAAGATGCAGATGTGGAATGGAAATTTGCCCGAGCAAAACTCTGGCTGTCTTACTTTGATGAAGGAAGAACTCTACCTGCTCCTTTTAATCTAGTGCCAAGTCCTAAATCATTTTATTATCTCATAATGAGAATCAAGATGTGCCTCATAAAACTGTGCAAATCTAAGGCCAAAAGCTGTGAAAATGACCTTGAAATGGGCATGCTGAATTCCAAATTCAGGGTAGGTGGCATCTGGTTTATGGGGCTAGAAAAGGCAAAAAGAGTGGGGAGGGAGTTGGGTGCATTAATTCAGAGGGGGCCTTTGATGCAGGGAATCTTTGAGGGGCTGGGGCACTTCCACAAAGCCACCCAGCAGAGGCTGCCTGCGGTACCATCCCTTCTCCTTTTAATTCCCTGGAGTGTGCTCTGCTGGGGACCTAGCATGCTGCCTACTGCCAGCTACCTGACTGAGCCATGACCCCAGTGACAGGGATTTGGAAAGGGAATAGCTTTTCCCAGAGAGGATCTGAAAAATGGTCTCTGAGCAAAAGCTTCCATACCCATTCTCTCCTCCCCTGTAGATTCTCAATGACCATTGAGGAGTCTAGAGGGAAAATACCCACGTAACTTTTAACTCAGAGCTTCCCAAACAGGTTGACCAAGCAGCATTCTGTAGCCCTGTGAACATCCCATAGAACTGAAGTTCCTGGGAATAGCGTTCTGGGAAGCCAAGCAGCAGGGACAAATCAGCTTCCAGAAGGTCCCTATAGAGCCACCCCATGCATAGATATTGTTCATTCATGTCCTGCCAAGTGTATGCATGTTTATGTTTTTTTACTAGAAGACTCGCTACCAAGCTGGCATGAGGAATTCTGAAAACCTGACAGCAAATAATACTTTCAGCAAGCCCACCAGATACCAGGTAACCACCCCTTTCCCAGGCCCAGGCAGAAGTAGCACCACAGAGACACAGAATTAGTCACATGGCTGTGTCATCCCCCCAGAACACAGCTCCCTTCCCTCCTTCACTGAAGAAATATTTGTTGAGTGCCTGCGACGTGACATGTGCTGTGCTGCTTACTAAGGATACAGACACAGTTCCTACCTTGGTGCAGCTTCCAGGCTGGCCAGTGACGGGGAGAGACAATGAATGAGTAAACACACAGATAAATGTATGGCATCAAATTGATTAAAGAGCCCAGAAGAAAAAAATAGGGCTCAAAACAGAGAAAAATAGTTATACACCCAATTGAGAGGGCATCTCATCGGTGAGAAGGAGGCTTCCATGAAGACACAGAGCATCGCAGAGGACCAAGAGAGGAGTTTGGCAGGTCCTGAGCAGCTGCAGGAAGGGTGGAGAGAGATAAGGACACAGGGAAGGCAGAGTCCAACCACTGTCAGGATGTGGAGTATGTTATAGTTCTCTAAGAAGGTCAGAGTGGTGGGATGGTAACTTTGCAGGGGAGAGGAGATGATAAAAAAAAATTGCCTTTATGCTTTAATGAGAAGAGACAGGAGACCTGCGAGGAGGATGTGACAGTCATTTGGGAATACAGGGTGTGAGTAGGGCAGTGGAGAAAGCAGTCAGATTCACTATATATTCTCGACGTATAGCCAAGGAGTCATGATGCTGGGAGGGAGAAGCAGCACCCAGCATGACTCCCAGGTATGTTTCTTAAGCAACCAGGTAGATATTGTCTTCAGTGAGCACCTATCCTTAGACTGCCAGCCTACCAAGTCTGTTGTCAGAAAAATTGAGAAAAAAGACCTGCTTGCAGTTCTTGCATTGCTTTGGAAAAGAGTGCTAATCTCTTTATCCATTTGAACCAGCTCATGAACTGGTGATAAATGGTAACTACAGGTTCTCATTTATAAAAGTACAGGCCATTCTTTTCCTGCCTCCCACTTCTCTTCCATCAGCAGTCTCGTCCATGCCGATCATTTCTTATCAGATGTGCATTTAGAGCTGTCCCCAGCATTCCTTTGGGCTGAGGTGACATGTCCCCATTGCCACCTTCGCACAGGGAGCAATTACAGACTTAGTATCTTCCAGACACAGGTCTCTAATTGAATCTCTCCATCCATATTTCAGAAACCAGCTGTGCAGTGAGGAGGATTTAATTGTACAATTAAGAAATGGCTCATCCCTCAAAGCACTTATAGTTTTATCAGATGACACAGACTAAAAATTGGCAATGGGCAAATCTTGTATTTTATTATGCCCAAAATGGGGACTGCCCAGTATGATCAGCTTTGAGTTATTTTACAGGCCAAATCCTATGGTCAGTGGAAGGCTTTTTATTTCTCAGTTTCTCAGAAGTATAGATTATCTGTGTCATGAAAAAGATAGAAAACTCTAATGGGTTAAGGCCAAATCTCTCCTGATTTTGAGCAGAATCAGCTACTGAGGTAAAGGAAGACTGATTAGGTGTGAATGTCCTGTACCCAAAATGAATCCTTCCTAAAGGAGACTCTCTTCAAAATCAGTTTCAGAGCAATCTTGTTTCTGTCTTCCATCACAACCAGTTGAGCCCCTCCTGCCTTAAATCTCCCAGGAGCTTCCTGCTGTGATTACCCAGATTGGTTGGTTTGCAGCTTCAGGCTATGAATGATCTTGGAAAGTTTTGCTCACCTTGCATTTTGTAGAAAAGCCCCAGGCTACTTATTCAAATAGTTGTCAAAGAAAAGAAGTGGGGGGAAATTCCACCAGCAGGCATCAGAGGGAAAGGGTTTCAGGGACAGCAGTGGGGCTAGGAGCACCCTGCACTTGTGCATGGGCACTGCTCAATGCAACTGGGCTATATCTGGCATCTTCCTGAGTCATCATCCCCTGCTCACGCTAGGAAGAAACCTTGAGATGGCCCTAAAGGACAGCTGGAAGCAGGCTAGACATTAGCCCAGATGTAGTTTCACCACATTTCTGGGAGAGAAGTGCTGTCTTTCACTTCACTTAACAGAGTCTAGAACTGAGGCTTCAAGGCTCAGATCACACAGCTGGGTGAACGGTGACTGTCCCACTCTCACCACACTGCATTGCCCAGGCACTTGCCTATCACTCACCTTCGTAGCATTGCATCATTCATCCTCAGAACCTGCCTTGCCTCTTTGACAGTCACTGATCATTCATCCTCAGAACCTGCCTTGCCTCTTTGACAGTCACTGTGGTGAGACAATATCTGAGCCTTGCGAGCTTCCAGTGACAAGAAACAGGAGGAGGCACTGAGCACTGTGGCCATAGCAGCAGCAGATGAAGCCAAAGCTCGGAGTAAGGCAGGGATGTGATGATGGCTTGCCTGCTTCCCTGGACACCTGGAGGGCTTCAGAGTGCATGCTTTCATCCCGAAGCAGCTCCCAGATTTGCAAAGAACATGAGGAGCCCAAATCACCCCCTCTTCCTTACTCTCCAGGCTGTCCCCAAAACTGTTATCTCGTAGAGTACATATTCTGACCTCCTCTCACACTGCCGTGGTTCCAAGAAATCCTGTAGCATTCTGATAAACACAAAACACCCTTACACACACACACACATACACACACACACACACACACACACACACATCCTTGGTGATTTTTCTTCCTTTATGTCCCTTCATTAGATCTTAAGGATCCATTGTTTCGGTGTTTACTTTAAGCTCACAGATCCTCTGATGTTGTGGAGCTGTTCTTTGTAAGGGAAGACCTGGCAGACTTGGGAGGGTCTCTGTGCATTCTATGCTTTTCTTAGACTCCCAGGAGTATGAGTTGTTATTTTTCACAAAAACTAGTTTCTTGCTTTCACAATCTTTTCCAATCTGGGCTCTGTGGACAGGAGACTCAATAATGGAACAAAAACATGATATTGATGAGATGGGCCAAGGTGTGCCTTCTCTCAAAGCTACCTTGTGACCTGTTCCAAGATCCAGTGCGTCAGTTTGTTGGGGATGGGCGTACAGACCCTGTATGCCACTTCCTGATAGGTACATTTCTTCATGGACATAAGCAAGCAAGCAAACAAGCAAACATCTCACATAAACCACAGAAGTCAGGCACAGCCCATAGTTCAAATAAGCCCCAATATTTACCATGCAGTCTCTTCCCAAACCCCAGTGGGGAGTCCTCATTTTTATTTTTATTAGTACATTATAGTTAAATACAATAGTTAGGTTCATTTTGACAAAATCATACATGCTTGGAATTTGATTTACTCTATTTCAATACCCAGTCCTCCCTTCACCTCCCCCCATTCTTCTTCCTTTACTGGTTTTCCTTTCACTTGTCCATTTATTTTTGATTGGTGCTTTATAGATATACATAAAAGTGAAAATCATTGTAGTATATTTATACATACACATTGAATATCAAATCTAATATAATAGACAACTTGACAATACTTATTTCCTCTATTCCAGTGTCCTATAAACCCAGGCTAATAAATGACTTCTCCTGGCATCCCTTTTATCCAATCTCTTCCCAATGTTCCTCAGTTTCTCTGTATGTAGTGGCAACACAGTTTCCCTCTGTATTCTACAGTTTGTGTTCTCTTTCTCTTCTGTGTCTTTAGCCTCCCTGACTGCATGGAGAACACTGTCACCCACAGAAAGATGTTCTGTTTTTCCACCCACCACCAGCATCCAGAGGCCACATGACCCCTAGGAATAGGGGCTGGGGGAACTGATCCCTTCCTTCTTGGATAGAGGTCTCTGCGGGACATCATCCTCCCTCATTGCACATCGAATTTGTATCTACTTTGCCTGAGTAATACTTCTAAATATACTCCTTTCCAGAGCTTGTTAAAAGCATGGGGGCAAGGGCAGGAAAGTTGCCACCAACAGGGACATATTAAGTCAGGGAAAGTTCATCTTCCTGAGTTGAAAATGCTCTTATGGAAGATTGCAAACTTATCACAAAGCAACATGTTTTTCCCCCACATAGTGAAGGAGGGGAGGCTTTCGATCTCATCTTCTCTGGAAACAGGTATCCTCTGTGGCATCCGTATTAAATAGAACTGCAAGGTATTTCCCAACCATTTTAGGCTTTCTGGTGGCAATACCACCATTTTGCTCTTCCAGATTTCAAGTTATCCAACCTGTAGTTACCAAAAGGCGGAAGCTAGATCCCCATGAGGACATGAAATCTCTAAGGACAGTAAGTGATCACATTTTTCCCACTGAAGGTCCCTGTCACTGTGGCAGTAACTTGGAAGTGATGAGCAATGTCAAAGAGTCCCTGCACATCTACATTGCTCATTGGGATCTGCCTCCTGGAAGCATCTATAATCCTAATGCATGTTGAGAACTTAAAATCAAACTTTCACTTTTCTACTCCTTGAACCCCAGGTCTGTAGAAACCCCCAGTCCATTCAGGAATTCCAGTGCTCAAGAATGGGCATGAGTGTCCATGCAAGAACTATGCCAGTGACCCTCTCTCCCAAGGGGTAAGCCCTGGGTGAGACACCATCCTCTAAAACCTAGTGAGGTTTCCTCCTGCGTGAAAAGCCATGATACCAGAAGCTGCAAAGGCCCCTCTGAATAATGGAACCAGTTACTGAGCAAGGCCATTTCCTTTCCTAACCCATCTCACACTTAAACTTTTTCTGAAGTCCAGACAAAGTCCTGGCTTTGGTTTCCATTTAGGCAGAATCCTAAATCTGCCATGTCCCCATGTGTGACCTTGAAGAAGTCACCTTGCTCTTTGAGTCTCCATGTCCTTGTTGTAAATGGAGATAACAACTCCCATCTCACCAATTTTCCAGAAGGACTCAGTGAGATATTTTTTGTGAGATAGACTTGCACAGTCCTGGTCAAGAGGAAGCACTAAATGTGCTGTCTCTTTGTGTCTTTCCCATCCTTTCTCCCTTCCTGCTGGTAGGCTACTCTGCATTGAAGACCTGTGAGCCGGATCTCATCAAGTCAAACCCAGTGGAGGCTAAGGGGCATATTTTGTTGTAATTACCAATGGAATTTTTTTAAATAATCAGTTTAATCATGTGGTACAGAAACAGTGCACATTGAGCAGGAAGAATTGGGATGGCTGCTGTACCCATGAAAGGATTTGACACAATGTCCCTGAACTTTCAGGCTCTGACTTAGCAACGTAAATAATAATCCTGCTTCGCTGATGAATCTAGAAACTGAGGAACCCTTAATTCTAAACTTTAACTAGATCCCTTTAACCTGTGTTAGCCTGAACATTTGCAGTGGAAGAATACTTCTGAATTTTTTATTCAGAGAGAATGACAGATATTTCGGTATCTGAGAACAATTTTTTTGGTTTTGTTTTTTGATTTTGTTTTTCTAATTCGAAGTGAAAAAAAGTCTGGCACCATGGAGCACACCTGTAACCCCAGCTTCTGGGCAGTGTGTGGGGTGGGGCCTGAAGCAGAAGGATTGCAAGTTCAAGGCCAGGTTGAGCAATATAGTGAGATCCTATCTCAAAATGAAATAAAATAAATAAAAAGGGCTGGGAATGTGACTGAGTAGTAGAGAGCCCCTGGATTCAATCCCTAGTTCAGGAAGGAAATTTTTTTTTTTAAGTGAAAACCACATTCTTGAGTCTCATGCAAAGGTACATATTCTTGTAACTTAGATAGCCTACTCTATTAACTGGAAGAATGTCCCTGAGAAATCCCGTATGACAGTTTGACCACTGATAGGGAAGACAGGCTCTCTGAGAAGAAGAAGCAGAAAAGGAACTTGCCAAAGAACTGTTCCAGTGCCCCAAACCGTGCAGCCAGGAGGATGGAGGCCCCAGGACAGAAAAGAGGCACACTATTCTGCAAGAGCCAACACAGAGCCTTGGGCAAGAGCCTTGACCAGGTTCTGACGCAGTCTTGGAACCACAGTTTAGAAACACCCTCTTGGCTTAGAGAGAACATCAAGTGGTGATAAAAATGAGTTTTATCCACCTGCTCTTTGCACCCAATTCACTTCCTTTTTACTTCCAGGAAGCTTTTCCAGGGCCCATGGAGTCAGAGAGAACTCAGCAATCTACATGAGGTCATATATCAAACCCAGGAAAGCATTCAATTCCCTAAAGCTTTCTTCAATCTAGAAAATGCTGCCATAGGCCCTTTTGTCCTAAGTGTGAGCAGATGAGTAGGCCACAGGACAGGAGGAACGGGGAAATCCCTCCCTCTTTTCCAAGCTGCTCATCTCTTGTAAGAGTCAGAAGTCTCAACTTCCAGAACATTTTTAAGTCCTGCGATTTCGCAGGAACCCTGGAGAAACTAGCTGACAAAATCCAAAGTTCACCTCCTGTGGTCTTTCTTACACTTCGCTCTATTCTTGGTATCTCTTAAGTGTTTATTCATGCCTCATTTGCTTAGAGAACACAGTAACTGCATAATAACTTGAAGCACAAGGCCAAACCCTTCTCCCCCAGCATGACTGGCAATGCAGGGTCAAGCCTATGGGAAGTGTTTGGGAGAGTTTTCCAAGGTATGGTGGACTTGCCCTCCAAACCTGGCCTTGACCTCTGCACCAAGTGAGTCTCCTCTCATGATGGCATACCTCTCACTGTCAACCTCCAAGGGATGCAGCTCCATCTGGGCTGGCCTGATAAGACTTTCCCAATATCCCCTCCTTAACTGGAACTGAGATCCAGGAAAGAAGACAAGACCAGTCAGAGTAGAATTAATCCTAGGACCCTCGAGCAGCACAATGTACCCCAAATGATTCTCCCTCCCTCTTTCCTTGGCTCAGCCGTCTGCTTGTGAGAAGTGTCCTGTTCTTATGTCTGAGGGTCAGGTGGACATTGAATCCTGGGAACTAGGAAGGTTAAATACAGAGACTGGCCACTAGGCAGGGCACTTCTCCAGAGTAAGATACCTGGCCTGGACATGTTCCAGAGACTCCTGAGGCACTGTAAGGGACGGGGGTCTTGTGCAATACCATGTAGGCTGTCTGTATGCTAGGCCTGACATGTTTCAGCCCCTCCTTGCTTCACATTTCAGAAAATCATGAAACGGCTCATAAAAAGATACGTCCTGAAGGCTCAGGTGGACAGAGAAAATGACGAAGTCAATGAAGGTAAGTGATTGCATCACCACAAATTCAGAGTCCTGAAGCAGCATTAAGCTCTGGAGGTCAGAAGTAAGGTTTGGGTCTCACAGAGTGAAAATCACAGCATGGCTGGGATGCTGTGCTCCTCTCTAGAGACTCTGGAGGGATCAGTTCCCTCGCTCAGTGTGGGCACAATGCCTTTCCATGAGGCTGCAGGACCAAGTCTCTGCTCCCTAGCTGGTGCAGCTGGGGCTCCCCTGAGCATAACCCCAGAGACTGCCCACCCATCTTTGCTTATAGCCAGCAGCAGAGCCTCTTTCTCTGTGCTGCCACCTCTCCTGCCTGTCTTCTCTCACCCCACGTCTCTGACCCGCTCTTCTACCTTCTTCCTCCGCTCTTGTTAAGAACTCCCGATTAGACTGACTTCTCTGGATAATCCAGAATCATCTCCTTATGTTAAGGCCAGCTCATAAGCCACCTCTATTCCATTTATGGCCTTAGTTCCTGTGTGCCACGGAGCACAGCACACTCTCAGGATGAACACCAGAGATTAGGATGTGGACATCATGCAGGTGGGAGTCACGATTCTGCCTTCCACTCTGATGGCTGCTTTGAGTCAGCCTCAGGTCCCTGAAGTTCAAGATGGCCCAAAATTCCAGCACCCACCCCATTCTGTGGACACATATACAGAAAGCACAACCTGTATATACCATTTTCGAGGCTACCCCTGAGTCAGTTCCAACCAGCCCTGTCCTGTCTCAGTTTCATATTCTCAGCCTCTGACAACTAGCAGTGTTTCTCTTAGTATTCCCCACCTGTACAGCTGCTAAAACTGCAGATCCCAGACTGCACCCAGACTAATGAATTGGCATATCTGGGTTGAGGTCTGGGGGTCTGCATTTTGGCACGCTGAAGTTTTCCAACTACATTATTTTCACTGTTTGGGTTATCTTCCAGTTTATTTTAAGCAATTACTATTAAGCTAAAACCAAATTACCTTATACTAGGTCATTAATCTTCATGAGACACCTAGCACATTTGCTACCTAGAAACAAGCATGTCCGTGAATGAAGGCACTAAGTACTCCCTCACTTGGGCCACAGAGGCTACCACGAACCTTGTCATTGAGTGGACTGTTGTCTCATTCTGGGCCCAGTATGTGGCCTGAAACTCAACAATGACTGAGCTGGCTCCTGAGCTGACGCTGCCTAGGGACTGAGCAGCAGCCCATCTACCCACCCCTACTGAGAGTCTCTAGTATAAAACTCCCAGGTGTCATGCCTCAGCCTCCAGCAGTGTATAGCTGTGATTGACATGAATGCAATTGATATAGAAGGTGGGGAAAACCAGGTGTGGTGCCACTTAAATGACACCACAAAAATGGGGCTCAGTGAAGCACCTAATGAAAAGAAAATATGGGTGCAGACATTTGTCAAGATGGATCAAGCCACACTTTCGCAATCTCTGCATTTTATGTATGTGAGGCATGCCTGGAAAATAGATGCATATCTACTTTCATATTTTTCATATAACGTGTCCACAGGCAGTGGACTCCCTCTGAGTCAAGTCCAGTACCTATAGTATCAGGAAAGAGTCTTTTGACTCTACTTAGTGGTTAATAAAAAGATTCCCTCAGTCCAGACCAATTGGACTTCTAACTATTTCACTGTGGAAATAAAAAGTGAAAATCCCCAGTTGGTGGTCCCTTGTTATGGGAGGAAGCGGTGGCAGGCATCGGTGAGGGTTCTATCAGCAAGGCCATGCCAGCCATGTTGGCAAAGGGGACCAGGAAACTGGTCAACTCTGTGGCTGCCACTGTGCTGAGCCATTCTCTCGGAGGCCTTGGAGTTTCTATTCTCTGCAGATCTCAACAGAACAAAACATAAAGCATCATGAAAATAAATGTTCCAGTTAATGAGGGTGTTGCTCAGTCTTGAAATGTGCCTTTTATAGTCCCAAGAACAACATTCTCAAGATAGGTGCTAGACACAATTCACAGCCCTGGTCTCCACTCCTCCCAGCCGTAAGGGAGAGCCTTTCCAGGAATGGGAAGAGGAGGACTTTAAATGGATGAATGTGTTCTTCCATAGCAGGAAGCTGGGTGGTTCTCAGGTCAAATAGCTACGGTTGCCTCACCTCTACCACCCACCCCTCCCTGCGGGCTGGTCCCACATGTACCTGGGATGAGCCACTTCCTCTGCTTGCTCTTTCTCTACAAAATCTCATCTGTCCTTGCAGGTGAATTGAAAGAAATCAAGCAGGATATCTCTAGCCTGCGCTATGAGCTTCTGGAAGAGAAGTCCCAAGCTACTGGCGAGCTGGCAGACCTGATCCAACAGCTCAGTGAGAAATTTGGAAAGAACTTAAACAAAGACCACCTGAGGGTAAATAAGGGCAAAGACATTTAGCAGCGCACCGGGCATCTGTGACTTCTACCAGCATTCTAAGGCCAGATTGGATGCCCTGGCCCCCAGCCCCGGTGGGGAGGGTCCTGGCCCACTCCTCTAGGACACAGGGGGATCCACTGGCTCAGTATCGAGCACATCACTGACGTCTCCAGCCCCAGGGGCCTGCCTGGACCCAGAATGTTGTGAAACTAGGCTGCTGGGTAAGAAAAGCTACTAGTACATGTGCCCTGACGCACGTGCGGCCTTTGGTCCAGCCTCAGTGACATGTCCTGTGACCAGAGCAGGAAAAGGCCATCTTAGATGCACATGTGTGCCCTCCACTGCACATGGAACTGCAGCTCTGGCTGTGTCCTGGGAAGTCAATCCTCCTCATCCCACGAGCCCCTTCTCGCTGCCCCTGCCACCCCTACACACATCCAGCCAGAACCGGGAGGTGACCCGTGATCTATTCTTAAGTGCCAGATGAGAACACAGATAGCCTAATAGCAAAATAGTTCTATTTGTTTATAAAAAAAAAAAAAAGTTTAAAAATCCTAAATCAAAAATTGTACTGTAGGTAGCACTGTTTAGAAAACAAAAAAAATTCCAAATGATGTATTTTTACCTTTATTAAGATTATCTTGTATTTACTATTTTTACCTAAAATGGAAAAAATAAAATAAAATTACCTCATAATAGCCTGGGAAATCTCTGTAGATGTGCTGCCAGGTTGTCCTGTACCCTGTCTTGTGGTGGCCTTGGGAACCCTCACACCAGGAATGCCTTGGAAGGAGAACAGACTAAACCCCACCCTGGGAGTCCTATAGTCAGGACCCCCAACAGGTTATTGGTTGAGGCCTCTACCACCAACCCCATCTTTCTATCCTCGGACCTGGTGACCCCATCCTCACCAAGCCCAGGAAGGAAGCAAAAGAAATGGTGAGGAAGATAGAATTTTCTCCCAGTCCACCTCTCCTGCTTTTTTCCAGTGTGTGTGTTCAGGAGATAGGAGAGCAGAAATGGAGCCCCAATCTCCTCTCTGAAGGAGGGGCCGGTGAATCTGAAGAACAGCCACCAGAGGGCGCCCAGTCCCAAACAATGCCCATTCTGAGCAGGTTGAAGAAGAGGCCATTGGATTCCAGAAGAGCCCATGGCTCTCAAGGAATGCTCACTGGCAATGCCATCCAGTTATTGAGCACTTACTGTGTACCAGGTTCTCAGAGATTTGCATTCATTAGTTCTTCATATCTTCACAGCAATCCGGTGAGGACAGTCAAACACCTTGAAGATGCCCTACAAAGGGAAGAGAGAAAAAATTACATAAGACACATATTTATGTATTATATATGTACATTATATACATTTGTGTGTATATATACACATATACATGCATAAGCACATGCACACACATATACCCACATGTATTTGTGTGTGTTTATGTATGCACCATGGTCCCTAGTGCATAATGGTTTTGACTTAATGATTTTTCAACTTTATAGTGTGAAAGTGATACATATTCAGTAGAAACATACTTTAGTTTTTGAATTTTGATCTTTTCCTGGGATGTTCATATGTGGAGTGATAACTCTTTTAGGATGCTAGACAATGGCAGCTCCCAGTCAGCCACCCAATCAGTGTAAACTACAAATATTCTACAGTGCACTATACCACCAGAACTTTGGGATACAGGTATTCCATAAATTATAAGAGATTTTTCAACACATCATTATAAAATAAGCTTTGTGTTAGCTTATTTACCCCACCCTAGGCTCATGCAGGAGTACTAAGCACATTTAAGGCAGGTAGGCTATGCTGTTCAGTAGGGCAGGTATGTTAAATGCATTTTTTACTTACAATATTTTCAACTTAAGATGGCTTTATTGGGGTACTAACCCCACATAAGTACATATATAACATATATGTATATATATATATAGAGAGAGAGAGATATCTGAGGCAGAGGGGGGCTTTGTGTTTCATTAGCAAAAGCTTTTACTCAACTACTACAAGAAAACAGCAGATCAGAAGTAGTAGTAAATAGAAGTAAAGTTGGTTCCAGTATTAAGGGGTTGTGGAGATGGGCTGTGGCAAGCTGGTCAGTGTGCCCTTCTAAAGTAGGTTGCAGACACCAGACTTAGCTGACTGTTGCCATAATCGGTCCAAACACAGTTTTGCCAAATCTTCCCGATTTCTGGGGGTAACAGTCAATTTTGTTGAGCCACTGGGAACCAAGATAGATGATCAGAGATGTTGCTGAGACTATGGCTTTACCCCTGGGCCTCCCCGCCCCATCTGTACCACCACTCAGTGTTCAAACAGGTGTCCGGTTGGTACCTCCAATATACTGCAGTTGTAAGGGACTTT
Organism: Aplodontia rufa; assembly: GCA_004027875.1. Lineage (NCBI taxonomy): Eukaryota > Metazoa > Chordata > Mammalia > Rodentia > Aplodontiidae > Aplodontia > Aplodontia rufa. The sequence goes on from PVKS010002775.1 coordinate 45,962, forward strand.
ACAGAAACAAACTCTGATCTGGGAGTTTTTAACCTGGGATCTTTAGGGGGGCATGGAGGGACTTAAAGAACCTCCAAGTCCTAAAGTGCCCTACAGATTGCGTGCTAGTCATTGTGATGGCACATCTCTGGAGAAAATGCGCACAGTTTTTCTCAAGTACTCATCCAGGCCCTGCAAAGCCTGCAGAAGATGAATGAATTCATTCAGCAAATATTTACTCAGATCCTTGCCAAGTACTGGGGATGGGCCACATACGTCCAGTAGGGCTCCTTTACAAACCTGGACTCTGAATAGAGAGGCGGATATGCTTTGTAGAAGAGCAATTGGTTTGCCCAGGGGATAAATTACCAACACTTCTGGAGGATTTCCTTTCAGATCTTCCACTTATCTTCATCAGAATGCTAATCAACACTTCTAAGATGCATTATTCAATTCCCTATCTGACTTCAACCAGAGGCAGTTGGCAAACCCATTTTCAAGCTGTGGCACCCTTTTCCTATTAAAGTTAAGTCTCATATCTGCTCCTCACTGAGATAAAAGAAAACAAGCCACACTGAGTAATTAAAAAGGGGAAAAGAAAATCAGCACCATCCATAAAGTTTTTCATGTTATATCTGGAGGTAAAAGCAGTCCAGGAACGTTGCCAAGGTGGCCAGGTGGATGGGGAAGGGACCGCTTTCTGGCATGCTCCTGAGCAGCAGCATATCAGAGAACCAGCAGAGCATATCAGCCTGGAGCTTAGTGATTTTCTAGGCACTGACAACCTCCCTCACTTGCCCCATACCCTTGGGACAAGGGTATTGAATTAGACAGAGAGAGCAGCTCCTGGAGACACCCAAAAGGGAAGTGTGGAATGGGACCTGAGAGGGATTCAAGGCCCTCCTTGAAAAAGTTATAAAACTTCCCCCAAGATCTCCACACTCCCCAGAGCATCTCCTGTCCTCTGCAGCTCTGCACATGTGTCATTCTGTCCACAAGGAAACTCCATAAGACGATCTGGTCTGTTCACCAGGCAACCAGCACAGGGCTAAGTAGTAGGATGGATCACTGCTGGGCCCTCTGGGCCCCATTTTTCTAAAGCTCCTTCAGAGAGCACCATAGGACCTGAAAATTTTCATGGACCTTCAGAAAACTCAGGCCATCCCCTGCTGCACCTCTGCCCAAATGTGACAGAATCATGTGGCCCCATTTCCCTTCTAGTCACAGCCTGGAAGGAAACACCACTGCTTTTCCCAGCTCAGCACGCTGCTCACTATCTTAAATACTCAGGAGTGGAAGCCCCTGGCCAGGTCTCTGATGTAACCAGTGATTAAGCAGCGAGTTTTTCAGTTACTTGTCACCTTCCAATGCTCCTAATAAGACTCAACAAGTCCTAGTGACACTTACCAGGCAAAAGCCCCCAGTTAGCTCCCTAGAGCTATTGCTAAAGGACACGTGCTTATACACTTGAGAAAGCACAGCAGCCTCCTCGGACCATGGAAGATTACCTCCTCCTTAACACCACCTCCCGAACTGCCACCTAGTAAGGTCCCAAGACAAAAATTGCCTAACACATTCCAGGCTGGAGGAGATCCCCTGATGCAGGTGTGACTCTGAGAAAGCTACCTAAATGGTGGCAGGCCTGGGAAGCCTGTGACCAGACACCTACCTGGGGACGGTGAGACACCCTCATGGATATATGTCACTTCTCCAAGGGCTTGTTAATGTCTACATGAAGTCCAGAGTCTAAGGAGCCCCTGAGGCAGCAAGCCAAGGAGTTTTGATCTGCGATGCAAGCAGGCACACCTTCCTATGTTTATTCCAGTCTTCCTTTCTTCCCACAAAGGGTGAAACTCCTATGGGGAAGGAACTCCAGAAGAGACACATGGGTATAACACAAACAGGCAGTGAAAGTGCATACAACGCTGGGCCCCAAGCATAGCAATCTCTTGAGGCTCACTGGACTTCACGGCCCTGGGAGGGGGCCACACAGGCCAGTTGCCACTGTGGAAAACCCACCCACTGACTGTTGGCCTGATGTTTCTCCTCTGCTTCCCTTAGCAAGCCGCAGGGACATACTTTGCCCTTTTCTTCAGGGAAGATACACATTGCTGGGGGAAAAGGTGTATGGACTTTGGTTCCCAAAGATCTGAGTCTTTAGAGAAGGGAAAGTAGGATTAAGGGAAGAATTGAAAAGTTTGGGAGAAATAGTGGTGGAGGAGCTTGGGCTCTCCTCTACCCAGAAATGCTTCCCTCCAACTGGGGCAGAAGAGACACGGAGGCCAGTTCAGAGTGCAGACAGGTAAGGCAATCAACAGAGAGGTCACACGGAAGAGGATTGTGCCAATGCCAATAGAAATCAGGGCTGTGACTGGACCAGCAACCCCAGACTGTGTGGCCCTGCTGGAATGAGCCAGGGACAGCTCAGCCACCTGTCAGTATCCAGGGGATCTCCAGAGCAGCCAAGCCCCTACCCTGTGCCCAGGAGGAATGTCAAGGAAGAAGGAGCTCAGGCAGGGGCTTTCTTATTGAGATGAGAACTTTAAACATGCTGATTTCAGGTCTTTAGTGTCTAAGTCAGAAATAACTGGGTCAAACAGAGCCCACTGTGCCATGACATGGATGCATAGTTGTAGTGTCAGCCACATGAGCTGCAAAAGAGGCCATATGTCCTAGGAGCAATTGACATGCAGAAGCTGCCTGGTAGGCCACTGACCCCAAGTTCAGTATCTTACTCTGTCCTAGCAGACTTAGAGCACATTGGGGAAATAGAAGACAAAGGAAAACAACTTAAATATGCCAAGTAAAAATTTAACAGGACACTTTTGGGTGTCTGAGGGCAGGTGCATAGGCCAGCAGGAGAGTGAGGAAGAGGGGGAAAGGGGAAGGGCTTGGGAAGAGCAATTCTGACCATGAACTCCACCCCAGACGTGGGCTAGCACCTGACCTCAGTGCAGTCAGCTAGAGGACTCAGTTCTCCCAGTATCAGCGCAGACCCAAGCAGGGCTAATCAGTTTTTCCTTGAGTTGTATGTGTGTGTCTGGCCACAGGATTGCTGAATAGGAGAATGTGCAGCTATTTCACGGTAGACCTTCCCGCCATGTGGAGAGGGACTGTCTGCAAATGAAGCCAAAGAGCAAAGAAAAATAGAGGGAGAAGAGACAGGAGGAGCAGGAAGAAGAAAAGAGAAGGAAGGAGAGAGGCAGGGGAGGGTATAGCATAATATTAATCCTGGTTCAAGCCTACCCCTGATGCCCTGCTTCCTACAGCTCTTCTTAAATCTAGTGACCTATTCCAGATGACTTTTCATTTCACCACCAAATAAATCCCATTTTTGTTCAAGCTAATTTGTATTGGGTTTCTGTCACTTATCTTCTCAGGGTCCTAATGAACACAGAAATGACACTGTAGCTTCTTTTCTGCACCTTCTTCCTGGGTCTGGTCTTCTATGACTAGCGTCACTAAGGCCAAAAACCCCCAAGACTGTTTTTCTTGAGACACAGTGAAATTCTGGGCAATGGGGAGAGCCAGGTTAAACGCTCAAGAGAGAATCTACAAGGCATGGGGCTTAGCAGTGCTGCTTTGGGGCCCAAGGATGACAGCCCCTCAGCACCCGAGAGAAGGATCTTCCCGCTCTGCCCAGCCTGCAACTTTGAAAAGATCCAGAATTGGCCCATTGGGCATTTCCGTGAGGTATCTCTCAACAGCTTTGGAGGCAGCAGGTAAGAAGGAGGCCAAAGGGGATGCAAAACAGAGGTGAGATCCTTATGACCCAGCTATCCCCTCCTGTGTATTTTCCCAAAAGAGCTAGAATCGGCACACTACAGAGACACAGCTATATCGATGTTTATAAGCAGCTCAATTTACTATAGCTAAACTATGGAATCAACCCAGATGCCCCTCACTAGACAAATGGATTCAGAAACTATGGCACATATATACAGTGAAATTCTACTCTGCTACTAGAGAGAACGATATCATGGCATTTGCAGCCAAATGGATGGAGATAGAAAAAAATTGTGCTGAATAAAATATCCCAAACTCAGAGACTTAAGAGCTGAATGTTTTCTCTCATATGTGGAAGCTAGAGTACAATCTAAGACAGATTGAAAGTTAGCTAAGCTCAATAATAAACTCAACATAGGTGAAATTTTACGTTAGCAGGGGGAACCATAACTATGAAACTCAGGGAAAAGGAGTAGGGCAGGCAGTGGAGGGAGGGTTTAGGAGTTTTATCAATGCTACTGGAGGGAGGGAGTAGGGGGATTATCAATGCAGTTGGGAATGCTCAACTCCCATGAGAAACCCAACTAACATGAGGGTAAAGTAGGGGAAACATAGGAGCAGAAGGAGTCAAAGGGAGAGACCATGGACTAGGATCAGCTTTAACTTACTTTGTCAGTATCCATATATTCATGAATGTATAACAACGATTCCCTCCAATATGTAAAACTATGTTGAACGAATAAAATAAATAAATGAATAACAGAGGTGGGACAAGACTGTGGCTTGGTGACCACAGTTATACTTATTGGTGAGGGTGATTCCTCACAGAATCCAGAAATAACAAGTAGACACTTTAAGAATAACCAATTTCTGGCTGGTGTGGTTGCTGCTATAAATAGGAAATATATAGCCTTATTTTTTAGGTACAGCCTAGCGAAGAGGACTATTTCTGTACATAAATACAACCTACTATTGGATTCTGGAGACTTCTGCTGCTTTCCATGAGCATAGATCACTGGAAGCAGCATGAATCCCAGCAGCTGTACTACTGACTCAGATGCTGGCGGGGAGAGCAATGATAACCCCAGACCGGAGCAGGAGAGCAAGTGGCTTTTTCGATCATTTCAATGACAAAACACAAATCCAGGGTTTCGTGCTCAGCTCAAATCAATCACCCTGCTACAAAGCTGAGCCCCTCATGCCTTCTCAATCCACAGAACTAACTCAGATTCCCCTCCTCCCCTAAATCCTGACTAGTCCTGCCCAAGGGAAGCAGGGGTTTTCAGAGAAAGCTTCACATAAGAAATTCACAGCATACTGTCACCAGCCTTATGAACAGAATGTATGTTCTGTGCTGCTGCAAAGTCCATGGGAGGACCATCTCATGATACTCTCTTTCTGAAATGCTTTTCTGTGCTCTAGGACTCTTGAGCCTCTTTTGTCCCCAAGAGAGACACTTGCTCAGAGGCAAGTGATTTGCATCGTTGCTGAGCTGCAGGACAAGGGTAAGTATTCTAGTCACTCTGTGTAGATTCTCAGTGTTTCTCCCAGAGAATAGAAATACCATTTTTCCTGATTCCCAAAACCCTCTGGTCTGTCCTCCCCTGAAAACATATGACATAAAAGATTCAGCCTGAGGAAAAAACATAAGGCATATTTTCTGGAAAGGGGAGCTAACAGTCTAGACGAGAACACAGATGTGTGAGGAAACCAAGGCAATTACTGTAATGCACCCAGCCTGAGGGTCACAGGTCAACTCTCAGAAACAGGAAGTGTGCCCCAAGCCTGTAGTATGTGGCTAGTCACCTCTGTTCTCTGCTGCATGGGCAGAGACGAGGAGGGGGCTCGGAGGTGAGAATAGGACTGGGCCCAAACCCCCAGCACAGAGGCACAAAAGAAGAGGAAGAGCAGGGAAGTGGGCCCCATATGTGCTCCCACATCACTCTACCTGGAGGCCACCCCAGGAGATATGGAGTAGATGTCAGGGCCTTCACCTTCCTCATGGGCAAAACTCCCACAGGCCTCACTAGAGGCCACACCAGAAAGCAATGAACAAGAGGCAGCATCCTGTGAAGGCACTCCATGGAAAAGGGAAAATCAAAGAATCTGAAAACTGCCCAGGCCTCTGCGTCTCCTCCTTGTGAGCTGTGGTCACGCAGGGGCACAAACGACCATTAGCACAGAGGAGAGGAGCCTGGGCCTGTGTAGCCTCCCCCTTGTCACACCACAGACCTCTAAGTCCAGGAAATGGTGGGGCCAGTGCACTGGTACCAGATGAAAGAGATATGCTATTTGCAGGCAGATGCTCTATGTGCCTAGCATGGCCACCACTCTGTTCTGTGAAGTATGTGTATGACTTTACAAGAAAATAAAATATGGTTGTGGCAAACTATTACATCTGTGACCCCACTGACACATGCCTCTAATGATGTCTATGTCTATGTCTTGTACTATGAACACATAGTACAAGTGATACTTGTACTATGTGTTCCCTCCCGCATGGCCACTAAGCATGGTCATGTGACTTGCTTGCTGATAGGGCATTAGCAAATATAGCACAAGCATTGGCTTCATAAACACATAGTCCCTGAAGCTTATCTTACAGTGAGCCAGCTGCCATGTTGTCAAGGAGCTCAGCTGGACGACTGAATGTGGAGAGAAACCTCAGAGGACCAGAGGCCTGGTGTACCTTCCAGCCTAGTTGAGCCCCCAGCTGACAGCAGCCACAAGAGATATTCAGCCATGTGAAGCAGGAGAGCTACCCATCTGAGCCATGCCAACCACAGGACCATGATAAATGATAAAGTGCTGTTGCTTTAGACGACTAAGTTTTGAGGTGGTATGTTACCCAGTAACAGATAACTAAAACACAGGGCTGATTATGGTTCAGGAACTTTTCATGCTATACTCAACCCATCTATAGGCATGTAATCTTACCCATGCATCCCCTCCTCCCGAATTTTCTATTCCTGTATCCTAAGGCCTAGTGCCTCAACCACCAGCACTCAACAAACCAAAGTCAGCAGATATTAATGAAACCACACTCAGGGTTTCTACCTGCCCAGGTCAGAAATCCTGTTTCAAGACACCAGTAGAACCTCTACCCTATCCCCCAAAATAGCGTTGGCCATCTTATGAGAGGATCCACACTTTGTTGAGCAAGCCAAATGCAGACAGTTAACCCAGTCTTTAGCTCAACTCACGCACTGCGACATGCGAAGGACTGGACAGGTTCCAGAACTCCCACCCTCAGGACCTTGCAGCCTCACTATAGAGAAGAGTGTGCCTGGGACAGGGACGTGGATTTCTGAGGGTTTTTCTTTTCCATATTTTATTGTTGCATTATGGTTGTACACAATGATGGGATTTGTTGTTATGTATTCATGCATGTGCACAATATAAAAATATAATTTGACCAATATCATTCCCCATTATTTCTTCTTGCCTACCCTCTCCTCCATCTCCCTGGCCCCTTCCCTTTTCTCTGCTGATCTCCCTTCTGTTTTTATGAGATCCACCCCCATCTTTCTTTTCCTTTTTCTTTTCTAGTTTTTGCATGTGAGAGAAGACATATGACCCTTGACCTTCTGAGTTTGGTTTGTTTTAGCTAATAATGTTTTCAAGTTCCAACCATTTTCCTGCAAATGACATAATTTCATTCTTCTTTATGGCTGGATGAAACTCCATTGTGTACATAGACCACAAGCTGCTTCCATAGGTTGGCTATTGTGAATTGTGCTGCTATAAACATGGATATGCGTATCTCACTACAGTATGAAGACTTTAGTTCTTTCGGATAATGCTGAGCAGTGGAATAGCTAGATCAGATGATGGTTACGTTCCTAGTCTTTTAAGGAGCTTCCCTACTGATTTCCTTAGTGTTTGTACTAATTTACAATCCCACCAGCAGTGTGGGTGCTCCTTTTTCTCCATATCCTCCTCAGCATTATTATTTGTATTCTTTATAGCTGCTATTCTGATTGTAGTAAAATTAAATTTTCAGTGTAATTTTGATTTGCATTTCCCTAATTGCTAATGCTATTGAACATTTTTTTATATATTTGTTATATTTTTTCATATAATCATTTGTATTTCTTTTTTTGAGAAGTGTCTTTTTAGTTCATATTAATTGGGTTATTTGGGGGTTGGTTTTTGTATATTCTGGATATTAATTCTCTGTTAGAAGAGTAACTAGAGAAGATTTTCTCCCATTCTCTAGATTCTCTCTTCACTTTCCTAATTGTTTCTTTTGCTGTGCAGAAGTTTCTTAATAAGAGTGGTTTCTATACAGAGACATCAAAAGGAAATCAGTGGATTAGTACCTGCTATAGTTTGGATGCTGAATGTCCCCCAATGGCCCACGTATTAAAGACTTGGTCCCCAGCATGGCACTGCTGAGAGGTGGTAGAACCATTAGGAGGTGGGTCTAGTGGGAGTCCTTAGGTCAGTGGGGATGTGCCTCAGGGGACATCAGCCCCTGCCTCTTTCTCTTGCGCTCCATGGCTCATGGTGTAAGTTGTTCTGCTCTGCCACACACTCCTGCCATGATGTGCAGCCTTAACACAAGCCAAAACATTGTGACTAATCAATCATGGACTGGAACTTCCAAAACTATGAGTCAAAATAAGTTAATCGTCTCATGTATTTTATTATAGTAACAGAAAGATGACTAACATTAACCAATGGTCAATGATAACTCTTAGATTTCTAGTCTTGTAGTCATCTGGGCATTCATTTAATTGGAACAATAACCCAATGAGATAGGCAGGGCAGAATCTGTTGCCCCCTTCTCATAGAAAAAAGCTTAAGTAGAGCAGGGGTCCCTTCAAGTGGGACCCCCTATGAACTGAAGGCTCAACTAGCCTGTGTACAGAGTGGACATCAATGAACAGAAGTGAATGGTAGGAATGCCCTTAGGCTGAGCAAGGAATTCAGAAGCACTGTCCCTGGAAGGCAGTCAGGAGAGTAGAGACACTCCTTAATGGGTGTTTCTCAATATGGTCCCGGGGCTGCCTGCCTAGAATCCCCTAGGACATGTATTACTAACGTAGATCCACAGAGTGACGGTGGGGTTTAGATGCTCTCAGCTGACTCTGATAGTCAACCATATTTGGCACTATTGCCATAGAGGTCCCCTGCTGGATGGCATGGTCATCAAGTTATGTGACTGGTGGGTGGTAGAAATGGGCTGGACCCCAAGCCTCATCCAGAGCTTTAACTAGTTCAGTGTGGAACTGATCTAGTTTGGGGAGGATATTTAGGATTCAAACATGCAGAAAAGGTAGGGAATGAAACATGAAAGCATCAAAAATAAATTAATTAATAAAATAAAATAAAATAAAATAAAACCACCTTATCCTCTGCTGCATCTTCATCATCAGACAGCACCACTGTGAAGTGAAAACTCACTGTTAAGGCACCCTAAACACTAAAGAGTCCAAGGATGACATTTTGGATTTCCTCTCCAGTTTCTTAGAGGTGGGGATTGTTACTCACACACTCTTGGGCAGCATCCTCCCCAACTTCTGTTCTGGATCAGAGAGCAGAGTCCTGAGACAGACCACGTTCCAAGGTGTCCTGGCATTAGACCACCTGGGGGAGGTGGGGCCTCACGCCCATCCCACCGACAGGTTGTGTGATAAGATGACAAGATGAAAAACTCCAACTGGGCTGAGCACGTGAGGTGCGCATGCGTGCGTGTGTGCGTGGGTGTGTGTGTGTGTGTGTGTGTGTGAGAGAGAGAGAGAGAGGGAATTAGAAAGGGGTGAGCCAGGGGTTTATTCCTCTTCCCACCCCAATTAAAGAGAAAGACACCTTGGAGTTGGTTCATCATACTTTTCATCTCTCGCCCTTTCCTACTCTTTGTGACTGAAACTGAGCCACTTCCGATCTGCATCAGGAGAAAATGTGCTGTTTAAGTGCATTCATAATTAGACCCAGGTAATTCGCTCTTTAATAATCAGCGTGTTGCTCCCTCCAGCCCACTAAACCTCCCCCTCCAGCCTCCCTCATTCTATTTTCATCCCTGTCCCCTCCCAGGTGGGGATTCCTTAAAGGGGCCCTGCTGACTTGTTATCTTTTCCCTTCCTTTCCAAATGGTCCTAGTGGGGCCCCAACGGTGGGCCTTTTCCTTTGTCATGATTCAGAATAAGGCTCTGAGCAAGGGCTCCACAGGGCCAGAGAAGCAGATTTCGAGAAAGGGCACCATTTTGGGAGCAAGGACTTGAAAAATCCCAGCCCACTCACCCTCTGGCTCAGTAGAGCCCAGCCCCAGCCCCTTCCAAGGCAAAATGATGAGTTTCTCTTCCATCCGAGTTGTCTCAAGTGGGCACAGGGAGGATGGAAAAGTGTCCTTGGTGACGTGATTGTCACTGTCATCACAAACTGGGGCCCATAGCCTTCCTCCCCTGAAGCCCCAGCCCATACAAGCAGAGGGGCTGGAGGAGGCAGGCGGATGAGGCCCCTGAGGAATGAGAAAGGACCCAGGAGAAGGGAGAGAAGTAAAAAAGAAAATTGCTTTTGCTGTTTGGTTTTATACTGTTTTCTTAAAATATTATTTTCATTACAAAAGTAAACCATGGTCACTGGAGAAATTTTCCAAAAACCTCAGCAACTCAAAAAGAAGAAGAGGAAGAAAATGAAAATCACCCTTAATCCAACCACCCAGCGATAATGATTAGTGGGTATTTGTTTGTGGCTTCCTTTGCATATTTATATAAAAGTCCACACATAAGTGAGTAAGAAATGTAAGCTTTTGTTTCATTTTCTTTTGTTTTAGTCTGTCGGGAACCCCTACCCAACTCCATTCCTTGGAGATGGTAGAAATCTCAGCAGGGCTGGAGAGCATGCTCAGCATTCCTGGCACCACACTAACTTCTGCGGCTGTGGCCATGAATCCCACCCCCAGGCCTCTGTGCTGTTGTCAGCCAAACCCCTCATCCGATCTGCCTCCTAGGAGTTGGTCCTGCTGCATGGATCAGTATGTGGCCTGTCAGCACTTCCACGCACGCACGCTCAGTCACAGCACCCAGTCCCAGAGATCACCAACAGCGAAGGTTTCCTTATCTCCCCACAACTCTCCTTACCTCCCACTCTACCCTATCCCAACATCCAGGAAATAGTTTCTGACTTCAGGGATGGTAAAATTTGCCCTGCCTCGGGGCTGCCGCACAAGGTTGAGCAGTGTATATACTGCACAAAGACGCCCTGCTGAAAGGTGGGGGTGCAACGGGAAGCCAATGGGAAGGGCCTGTTTTTTGAATTCACCCACAGGTGCTGTATGTGCTAGCCACAGCCCTGCCCTTATTCATCATGTGTTGTTCCAAACCTCAGCCTGGACTTTAGAAATGCCAATAATTTGATTCATTTATTAGCTGAATGTTGCAATGTCCGACGTCATTGTCCCTTCCCTGAGGCAATTTAATGTTGACCAGTCTGGCTGCTGCTGGCTGGGTGCAAGAGAGGATCACAGGTGACAGCAAATGCAGGGGGAATGCCTTGGTTTATACTTGATGATGCCACACATACCCACACACATGTATATGTTCATACATGCGAACGCACGGCCCACTCCCAGCTCTAAACGCTGGGTCTGAATCTTTTAAAACTTGAGTTTTAAAAAGCATGACAGGTAATTCTGAAGGAGCTAGGGTAGAGGAGGTCCTGTGAGGAGAAACTGAGACCAGTCCCGGAAGCATGCCAGATCCAGCCCTTTGGCTCCACTGGGGGATCTCCAGGATATTGCTTTTCTTGCCTAGGTAGGCGAATTCAAGAACAGGAGACCTGGGCTGGATGGCAGCTTGTCATACCTCGAAATGCCCTTAACACCCCTGAGAGTCTTCTTTGGTTCCACCCACTCACTGGCACAGCCCAGCACCATTCCTGGGGGAGTGTGATCTTAAAGGCTTTTTCCAAGAAGGGGCCAGAGGACTCCAAGTCATTCAGCCTACTTCTCCCATTCCCCAGACACAAGCCTGCAGGGGTGGGAGAGGCCCCTTCCCCAGCAAAGCTGGGTGCAGGAGACTACATGTGCCTCAGAGGATGGCAGCAACCCCGTGTCCCATCTGGACCTCAGCATGATAGATTCCTACGGCCTCAGCATAAAATGGCAATGCTAATGGAGTTTCCAATTTAGATTTTAAAATGCCACTTAAAGGACAGCTCTAGTTCTCTCACTTGAAACTTTTTCACATTTCCTTAAGAATCAGGCCTTGGGCCTCTGTGTCCCTCCCTCCCTTCCTATCAAGGACTAACAGAGCAAAAAGGATCATCTTTCTCCATTCTTGATGACAACTGAGCTGCTTCTTTGGTCAGGGGGCCTTTGTCTGCCCTTCCCCACCCCCACAGTCCCTTCTGCCCAGACCTCAAGGCCACCAGTCATGACTGCCACTCTCAGTGGGAGAATTCAGCATTGCACAAGAAGGACAAGGAAAGAAATGAGAGCTGGCCCCAGATGGTGGCCAAAGGGAATGTTTGGAGCCAGGAGGTATTGGCAGTAGAGAGGGACTAAACCAGACAGGAGAATGAGGGCCCTCCTCAGCCATCCCTCAGAATCTACAAGCGATTGGTTTCAGGACCCCCTCAAGTAGCAAAATTCTTTCAAGCTCAAGTTTCTTACATAAATAGGCACATATCTTATCAATACACAACCTCCCACATACTTTAAATCATCTCCAGATGACTTAAATACCTAATATGAGATAAATGCAATGTAAATCATTATTACACTATATTGCTTATGGAATATCAAGGACAAAAATGTCTGTACATGCTCAATACAGACATGCACAGCTTTTTGTTTGAAATATTTTCCAGCTGCAGTTAGATAAATCTGCTGACACAGAACCTGCAGCTATAGAGGGGGCAACTGGAGTTTTGTGGAAGAGAAACCAAGTTGTTGGGTATTCTTAACCTTTGGGAGAAGAAAAAAAAAACAATTTCAAACCCTGAAGGAATATGCTCCCGTGTTTTATAAGCTTGAATGTTCTTCCTTTTTCTAGTCAGGGGTGGCTGTTTCTGAACCCTAAGATGGTTGAGCCAGATGTCCTTCCCAGTCCTTGGGGCCAAAAGTCAATCCAGATGGTTTGGTTTCATTTCATTTCTTATTTGGGATCTTTGCCAGATATTTTTTTACATTTTCAATTTATTTTGATTCTGTTTATTATACTAAATAAGTAATCAGTTTAAAACATAATTCCGGAATTTTAGACAATTCTCTGGAGTCTTCAGCACTGAGTTTATAGTTTGAACATCTTAGGGGTCCTCTCTGAGAATAAGCTCCACACAACCCAGATCAATTCCTGAGGCATGGCACAGACTGAGCAGGCAGGAGGCTGCTGTCATTTCAGGGTCCAGCAACCAGGCTCTGGGTCTGGCCAATAGCTGTGCCAATGTATATGTCATGGCAGGAGGAGAGAGGAGGCCCAGCTAGGACCTGAAGCCCGCCACACAGGTGGACTCTCCATCACCTACCACACAAGTGAGTCACTGGCTTCAAGGAGGAGCTGGCTAACCTCCTGGACTCTGATCTCAGACCAGATTCAGAGGTCAAAACCCAAGGACAAAAGCAGACAGACTGAAGCACACAGTCACCATCCAGCAGGGGGTAGCTCACCCATCCCAAAAGAGTAGAAGGAAGGGTTAGTGGGTCCAGGACTTGGGAGAGGGGACTTCTGAGGAGAGGCAAGACTTGCTGAGGCTTCAACTCCTGGCACCTGTCTCTTCCTCCAGAACTGGACAATCTTCAGAGGGTCACCAGCCCCAACCCTCAGAAGAGGAAAGATAATCCTGCGCTGGATCAGCCAGCCTGGCACTGCCACCAGCTTCATTCTTCCTGCCTGACTGTGGATTCCTAATAGGCAATGTTTGCTTGGGGATTCTTCATGGTCCTGGCTGAGATACTTTAAATTTAAGGCTCTTCCTTCCAAGCCCTCCCTTCCCTCTCCTCTCCCAGGGGTCACATCAGCACCATGACCTGAAGGCTCCCTATTGCCTGGTGCTTCAGCACCGTTTATCCATCACATGCCCCCCCCCATTATGTCTGTTGCATGTGCTTCTTGGAGGTTCTGGACTGATGCATCACCAGCCTGGAATGTTCTCCTTGCTATAATCAGAATCATCACCTGGTTCCAGAGCTTTCCTTGAAGAAGCTCACCATCAGTGTTACAGAGGCGTGGAATCTCTTGCTTGACAGCTAAACTCTCCCTTGCCTTGCTACCTGTCTCTGAGTTTGGTCTGATGCCCTCCCTCTGGCTTCCAGTCTCCTTCAAATGCCATCTCCCAGGCCACGCACACATTCAGATGTACCCAGAAGTACAGGGACAGGGACCTGGAAACTTGGAGAGACTTGGTCCAAAAAGCAGCACTCCCAGTGTCAGCCATCACTAGAGCCAGAGCCCATACCCCAGGCCTGCAAGTCCAAGTCTGCACCCTCTTCTGGTGCCCCTAATCATTCACATCAAGACTGGCTCTCCATCCCAGCATCCACATACCCAAGGACTGATGGATTGGAGGAAGAGCCAGAGCTGCTGTTTCTTACACAGGAGACTACATCCTCATAGTACCATCTCTCCCTCATACCCCATCCTTTTTCCAGTTAACCTGCTTCACAATCCAAACCACAGCCACCTGGAACACCTGGCATGACCATTTTCCAAGCCTTCTATTTCCTGTTCTCATCTGGAAAACTTTCATTTTGGAATCTAGCCTTGGGCTATTTGCTATTTAGTTCTTAAAATGGCCATTCTAAAATATAACCTTAAATCATCAACTACAATAATTGAAAGTTACCTGTTAATAAAAGAAAAGGAAGAAGAGGAGAAAAACCATTGCCAGGGATGATGGTTAAAAAAAATAATAAGTTTTAGCAAACAAGGGCATTGGCAAGATTCACAGAGAAGGGGTGGTGGGGCAGACATTCCATTCTAGAGCAGTCTAAACCCACTCTCTCCATACACAGGGACACAGCATTGCAGCCACAATCAACTCCAACTTTGAGACAACAACTCTTCACCTTGACCTGCAGTCCCAGCCTCTCTGTGACACTCGGTGGTCTAATAATTCCCCTTGCACAAGGAAGAAGCTGAAATGGCTTCACTGAATACCACATGCTGGTGCCACACGGTTTACAAAATCCCAGGGCTCCAATGCTCCCTGTCTCCCAAGTTTTCAAATGGCTCTCTTGAGGCAGGAAAGCACCTTTGCCTTGCTTCTCTCAGGCTGTCCTCAGACAGGCTGACCAGGAAGGCACGTGTGTGTCACTCAACAACTACGTAATGGGAAAGAGGTGGCTTTGAGGTCCTAGCCCTGTGACCTCTGCCTGTCAAAGCTGACCTCTGAGCCCCCTTTTATAATCTTTCCAAAGACTTAAATGTATGAGTACACAAAGCTCTCTTAATGGAAGGTCGCTTGGTTTGTATAAAAAGCTATGTAAACTTCATTTCTGCATTTACTCAGCACTAGCCTTGTTTAATTTCCTGCCAGGGATGTGCAGGGAACGTGACTGCCCTCTCAGGGCCCTGAACGTCTTTCAAAAAAGAAACCATGCCCTCCCCATTTAGGTACCAAAAGACCCTCAAAAGAGGGCAATATACATCCTCCAACTTTGCCAAAAGGGAAGGCAGTTTGACCACACATTCTTTGTTGAGTGTCTAGGAGAAAAAGCAGCTAAGTCTCCAGAGTTTGTGGCTCACTTGCTCCACCGCCCAGCTGTGTGAACTTACCAAATGACGTCACGTCTTGGGGTTTCAGCTTCTTCCTGAGGACAGTGGGATTGATAGCAGCACCATCATAGGCTGCTGAAGCCTGGTACTCAGCTTATGGTAAAAGGGCCATGGACAGTAGCTACCAGAACTGCTTCTTCACGGGAGGCTGCTTGTCATAGTAGTCAAGTATGTGGACTCCAGAATTGGGGAAGCCCAGGTTCAAGCCACAGCCCCTCCGTTCCCAAATGCAGTGTGGGGATGAAAAAGCAGCTGTGGGGAAGGAATAAGCAGTGTTGGGGACCCCCAGGCTCAGAGACAGCCCTGGAGCTGCAGGGATGCTCCATCCATACCAAACCCTCTGCAGACTCCCCTGCTCCACAATCATTTTCTGGAGGATCACAGCCTGTTTCCAGAGCAGGACCAGAAGTCAACTACCATCACCCTTTGTTTAGGACATTCTAAGTGAACTGCCCACCTCTTACCTGGTATCATAGGTTAAGTTGAAAAAAAAAAGCAGGGAAAAAAGTAGTCTGTTTTTCTCTATACAGACTCCATGAGAAAATTCCATGCCAAGTCCCAAACTGAGCTAATGAAGCCCTACATTCAAGCCTTACCATGACCCAGGAAGTTACTGACAACAGGGGTTTCTCCATGGTAACCCTTGTCCATCCAGCCCCATGCTGCCCCTCCCCATGACTGAAAGAGCCAGTGAGGCCTGTTCTGGTTTTGCAAAATGTCCTGTAAAATCCTGCTGTTTGAGTGTCCAAAATAGGTCAGATCTTTAGAGAAAGGGACTCCTGCTCACAGACATTGCTACCACCACATCACGGTTACATGGGAGCTGCCCTGTGCTAACAAGGATAAAATCCATGCCTTATAAGAGCCAGCTTTCCCATCCAGAAAATGAGGTGCTTCTGCAGTACCCAAGAGTAGGGGCCTGGGGTCCAATGACCTTGGAGCACACTTTGAAGCTCCCCAGGACCAAGGGAGGCTCTGTCTAGGATGGTGACCAAATAGATGGGACAGTGCTGAGTTCTACTGGGTCCTGCCCCCCATACAATCCCATCCTGGCCAGGGAGGCCACTAGAGATCTACCCATGAAATTAAATAGAAATAATACAAAGGGCTTCTTGGAGCATTGTTTTGCATCTTGTTCAGAAGCCAAATACCCTAGTGTCAGGACTTGGGACCACAGTTTCAAAGTCAGACAAAGCTCACAGAGGTATTTCTAGTGGGCGTCACAGGGACTTTTGAAAATGCGTTGTGACCTGGAACAATTTAGTGGTTCTTGCTGTACCAGTGGCCAGGCACAAAATCCAGAGGGCAGAGGGGTTTAACTAACTCATCTTTTCATTAGTTCATTCAGGTAATGTCACCAAGCTCGCCCTAGGAACTTAGCCCTTATAGGGGAAGAAAGGGGCAGAGACATAGACATGATCTTGGTTGATTGACCCAGGCAGGGTCTCAGACAAGAGACCAGGCAACAGGGCTAGAATTATCATGAGGCAGAAGTATCTCGGGTGCAAACCTGAAGGTGGTGCCTCCTTCTGACTCTGCTTTTGCAGGACCCTGAGAGCAAGAGTCTCCTTCAATCCTGTGCCTTAGGCTCATCTGCTGCCTCTGATCTTGACCTTGCTGGCACTGACTTCCAGGGCTACTTGGTGCTTACAGAGGAGAAGCACACAGTCTGTGGTGGCACAGGGCAGCGTTCCCATTCTAGCTGGGAGTTTGGAAGGTTTTTTAGCAGATGTATGGAGTTTGGACTCCTAGAAAGAGACTCCCCCACCCCTAGTCCACCTGACTGTTCACCTCTGTCCTGGTCTCCAATTCTTTCTAGGGTTGCCCAGATTTGGGGTGGGGATAATGGTCAGCTCTGTGTCCTCCTGCCCTGTAGCAGATAGGCAAGGGTTGCTGAGCAAGTGAGCGCCTGCTGGCGAAGCACACGTACCCTCAGGCCCCAGCCTGAACAACTTCTGAAGGCCTGTGCCTTCACCCAGGAGTGCCCTGCCTAAGCTACCCAGCCGCCGGTGGGGGTTTTAACCAAAGCTACTCTACCTGGAGAGAAGACATCAAGGGGGAAAGAAAGCAGCTGTCCACGCTCTGCAAAGCCTTGTCTCTGAGTCAGTTTGCTGCCCTTGTCTGTTTTCCCTGTGGCTCTGTTCCTAAGTCTGTAGCTATGTGTTTGTCCCTCAGTCCTTCTGTAACCCTATGGGCGCTTGCTCGCGCGCTCTGGAGTGCGCGCTCCCCCCTCCTCCTTTTTGTTTTCCAACCCTCTTGTTTCCCTCCCTTTCT
Source organism: Aplodontia rufa (assembly GCA_004027875.1). Classification (NCBI taxonomy): domain Eukaryota; kingdom Metazoa; phylum Chordata; class Mammalia; order Rodentia; family Aplodontiidae; genus Aplodontia; species Aplodontia rufa. The sequence continues at coordinate 63,661 of PVKS010002775.1, forward strand.
AGCTCTCTCCCTTTCCCTATCCTCTGTTCTCAAGTGCTGGGAGGCCAACAGCGGGCAGTCACAGCCCTGTCCTCCCTCTCCCTTATTGGTTCGCAGCTTCTCCCGAGGGCAGCCGCCACCAATCCCGCCCCCCTCCCCCGCCCGGGACGAAAGCGCGCCCAGAGCCCCCACAGAGCTGTCTCCTGCTCAAACTGAAGCCTAGCAGCCAGAGAGAGAGCGAGGACAAGCTCGCTACACACTGGGACGTCTGGACTGGGACCCGAGGCTGCAGGACTGCTCTGAGGACGGCAGTGGCGGAGGCGGCGCCAGAGGACGGACTCGGAGGACTCCGCGCCAGCCGCGCTCGGTGTACTCTGCGTCCAGTGCAGAGCTGCTGCAGCACTCACCCGGCACCTCTCGCAGCAGCTGCAGCCCACACGCGCCCCTGGATCCCCGAGCTACCCTGAGCTAGGGGTCGGAGCTGAGAGGGCGGCTGTGAAACCGTGAGACAAGTCAGAAACTTGGGACCTCTCTCCTGGTGGCAACAGCAAGAAACAGGGAAAGCCCGAGGGGCGCCGGCAAGGCGTTGTGCAGCTCCGAGGGCAGGGGTCCGCCGCCGCGCGGCAAAGGCAGCCGAGCACCTAGGCAAGCGAGCGGACGCGTTCCGGGATCTGTGCGCTCCCAGCTGGCCGGAAGGCACCGACTCTCGGGGTCAGTTGTGCGCAGGGCGGGAGGAGAGGTCCATGGAAGCTCTGACTAGCGCAGGTCTGCGCGAGGCCAAGTGAGGTGGTCCAGCAAGGATCGGGACCCACGGGCCATGTACGGCGACGTGTTCAACGCCACGGGGGGACCCGAGGCGGCGGTTGGCGGCGCGCTGGCCCCAGGAGCCACCGTCAAGGCAGAGGGTGCTTTGCCGCTGGAGCTGGCCACTGCGCGCGGTATGCGGGATGGTACGGCCACAAAGCCTGACCTGCCCACCTACCTGCTGCTCTTCTTCCTGCTGCTGCTCTCGGTGGCGCTCGTTGTTCTCTTCATCGGTTGCCAGCTGCGCCATTCGGCCTTCGCAGCGCTGCCCCACGACCGTTCGCTGCGCGACGCTCGTGCTCCCTGGAAGACGCGACCTGTGTAGCGATGGACTGAGCCAAGGCCGCCAGGTGCACGGTCCTGGCCTCGCCAAAACCCTCCAGCATGAACCCGGCAGATAGGGGTTGACACCAGAGGTTGCTGGCCCCTGGGAACACTTAGCTCAGACCCCTTCCCACCTAGAGCGACACCCGGAAAGTAAAAAGAGATGGGGGCGTTAAAAGGCTGCACAGAATCCCTAGCCCAGTACCTGAAAGGGTGTGTTTCTTCTTCTGGTCGAGTCTTTCTTCCCCTGGACAGAGAGTCCTGTCGGGGAACCCTCCTGAAAGACACTGCGCCCACCCGGGCGCAGAAGCCTTGCCTGCAGCGGGCTGCATTCCTTACTTTGAACACTGAAGGGGCAGGCGCCGCCAGCGCACAACCAGCCCCGAGCTGCCTGTCCAGACTCCCTGGTCCTGTGGCTGCCTCCTCGCAGCTGTTACCACCTTTCTTGCTCCTTGGCACTGAGGATCCTAGTACGAATAGAGCGTGAACTCGGCCGGACTTTGGAATGATGGTCTTAGGGGGACGACGTACTCCCTAGGGAAATGACAGGACGCGGAGTTTTTGGGTCCCACTTGGGTCCAAATATCCATTTCCTTCTGCGGACAGGGGCGAAGAGGGGGTCGATGGAAAGGCACACAGTCTCACTTGCAGGGCGCTGCAGTCGGGATCCGCATTTTACATCTCCATGGGCCACATTTCTACAATAAAAACGCACCGAATTAGATCCAGCTTGATAACCCTCTGGTCTTTGGTTGCGCTGCTTTGGGAAAGGGGATAAGGGCTGATCCGTCGCAGCAGGAAGAGACCCAAGCTCGACCTGCTTCCCTGCGCTGTGGCCCAGGTCAGTTTAATGATACCTCCTCCTCTCTAGATTTTCCCAGAGTAAGGCAGTTACTTGCTCTGGGAAGTTTCTTCAGGGCAGTCCCTAGGGAAAACTGCTGCACAACCTGCTGAATAAATTCTTGTTAACAGAACTGCCTGGAGACTCCCTGTGGGCAGTTCCTTTCACCCGCTGTAGCTGTCGCTGTCCACCCCTTTGCTCTCCCAACCTCGCTGAACCTGAAGCCTCCCAGGAGCTATCCTGAGCCAGAACCATCTAACTGAAAGAAACACTTGAAGATTGGGTGGAAAGGGCAGCACTCTGTCACTTCCTCCCATATAGACAGGGGCCTGCCTTGGAGAACCCCACAGGAAAGAAATGATAAATAAACCCCTCCAGGGGAAGGAATTTCAAAGAACTTAAGAGGGAATAGACCTTGACCATTTTTGAAGTTAACATTATTCTAAGCAGTCTTCTTAGTATTATTAAAATATTTTTAGGAGTCACCTGCCTGGCTCAATGTGACACTAGAATTTAGAGATATTTTCACTGAAGAAAAATTGATAGATTATCTAATCCAGTAATTCAAAACCATGATAGGGTCACTGAGCTTTGAGAATTGGAAGCAAGATAAGGACTCTTGCCTCTGGCCAGTTGCACACAGCCATGCAATTCTGCAACACTTATAAGGGTTGTAAAACTCAGAAACTTTCTGAAGGCCATACTTGAGGCTGGGGAAGAGACGAGCCACCCAACACCACTTCTCAGCCCAAGATTCTCTCATGACCCCTATTTAGGGAAGCAGTGGAGAAGAGCAATAAAAACAGAAAACCTCCCTGGGCTTGATTACCCACACCTTCCAAAACTCCAATTCTGTGATCATCTTGCAAAATATTCTATTTAGCTCAGTTTTTGGAAACATATCCAAATTTATCCAGTTTACAGTTAAGGGCGACCCAGCTAATTTGCACCAACTTTGGTTGCAGAAAGGACTAGATGGGAATAAATGTGCAAAATACAACCATTGGCTGGCATACCAAAAGGACATGCTACTGATATGCGGGGACTCTTCAACTATGATCTGGCAAGGTGAGAGCAAGGAGACTAATGTACAGGCAGGACATTCTTCCACCACATCTCATTAGCCAGATTTGAAGGTAGTATAAAAGGTCAGAATAAAAGCTCTAGAGTCCAAATGTCTGGCTTTAAATTTCAGCTAAATCTCTTAACAGCTATGTGACTTTCAGCAATTTAATTAACCTATCTGAGTTTATTTCCTCAGCTATGAAATGGGTATTTAACTACCTAGTTTTACAGGGACCCCTATCAGCTAGAACCAGAGTGTTCCAGGAGACTATGGGAAAACCTTAAACCAAAAGGTGCTAAGGTGAATATAACTTGGAAAGCATCGCTTCGGTGATAGGGTTCCATGACCCCAGCCACCTAAACAAAGGCTTGGTCATTTTATATGAATAGATACTTTTGGAATAAACTCCTAGGTAATTGGACTTGCATAGAGCTTGAATCTAGAAAGCAAACTGAGTTGATAAATTTTTGCCAGCACTGTGAGCCTGAATAATTTCATTTCCTTTTCTAGGTTAATTCTGGACTGACTGGCAATGGGTTCTTTCTCACATTGAATCCAAACTCAGATTCTCCCCTGGGCAGCAGTGATATGGCCAAGTTCATGTCTCTTCTCTACTAATATGCAGAATAAATAAAGTGCAATGTGGAAATTATACATTCAGACCAAGTTATGGATCAAATGAATACATACATTCTCACAAAATTTGTATGTTGAAGCCCTGACTCTCAGAATGACTATATTTAGAGTAGGAATTATGGGCACATGTAGTTATAAGGATGGGGCCCTGGTCCTATAGGATTAGTGTTCTTATGAAACCCCAGAGTGCTCATGTGTACACTCTCTCCATGCACCAGATAGGACATAGCAAGATGTTGACCATCTGCAAACCAGGAAGATGACCCTCACCAGAAAATCAATCAGCCAGAACTGTGATCTTGGACTTGCTTCCAGAACTGTAAAATATTAAATTTCTATTGTTGAAGTCACCCAATATATGGTGCTTTGTTATGGCAGCCCAAGCCAAGACAGGTTGATCTGAACACGCACATCCTCCTGTCTTTTGTTCTTCTACCAATTTCAGAATGCCTTGGAACCACCTTTAGAGAGCTGGATATGGCAGGCTAAAAATAGAACTAGAGCCCATGCCATAGGTGTTTGGCTCCTCTGTTATAACCAGCCACTGCAAGCAGTCAAGAGGATTAAGGAGAAGGCATTTTAAATATGGGATGAGAGGGTGGGAGGGTGGAAATTGGAGCGGGAAAGTGGTCATGAATACTGGGAACCAGGGAGAGGCAAAAGTGATGACCAAGAGCCTGAGTCCTCAAACCAGGTGGCTTGATTATCCGCTCTAGGCCTCCATCATGATTCTGAATTTCTGCTAACCTGTTTTGTCAGCTGTAAAATGGAGATAACAGCAACTGCCTCATAGGACTTTCAACACTGAGTGAGACATTGTAGGTGAAGTATCTAATTCATGTTTGATATGCAGGATGTGCCCTGAATGTGAGCAATCATCATTAACCAGGATGACCATTTTAGAAGTGTTTGTAGTGGTACAAACAGTAACTGCTTCCATCAATGACTTGCAGTCTCTTTTCAAGAACATGCTGTCTCAAGATAGTTCAGAGGTCTGCCACTTCACAGCTCAGCTATGCTGAGTTGGAGGGCAGCTGTACTGGATCACATCCATTCTCGTGGTTTCCATTGCTTTTCAGATGACTCTGCACACCCTGAGTCCACTCAATATCTCTATTTAGATATCTCAGAGGAAACCTTAAACTCAACAAGTCTAAAAAGTCTCATCTTTCTTAATTAGATCAATTTCAATAAACTGAACCAACATATGGCTGTCCATAGAGGGAGGGGAAGCACAGTGGTCATTTTTGAACCCCAGCCTCTTCTGTATCCTCTTATATTCAATTATCTCCTTGACTCCATGCCACCAAATTCCCATCATTTCACCATCACCACACTATCTCAAAGTCCTACACTCACTTTCGACTCTGCAATCAAACCACGCATCTGATTGCGGTATTTGCCTCCAGCAGCTGACACTCTTAATGATTTTTCCTGGTACTTGTGATTAAAAACAAACCCCTAACCTTGGCCTGTGAGGCCCAGAATCATCTGGCCCCGTTCACCTCATCTCCTCACATCTCTCCTGTACTCCAGCCTCTAGAGACAGTGGCTTTCTTAATCCTGAAGTCCCCTTGCCTAAGATATTTTCTTTTGCCTTCCTTTGGCTAATGCCTGTTCATCCTTTAGAGCTCTACTTATATCTTTCTTCTTCAAAAAGGACTTGCCTGAATTCTCAGATAAAATCATTTATATTTTCTAGTAGCCCCAAATAAACTCTAAAATCATAGCCATTAAATAACTGAGTAATTAATAACCTGATGTTTCTTCTTCTTACTAACATAAAAGTTGTGTGAAAACAGGGGCAACATCTTCTTGTTCACTGTTTTTCTCAAAGTCTAGCATAGTTTTAACTACAAACCAGGTATTTAGTATTTGTTGAAAGATATATAGTGGGAAAACTGAGCTATAGTTGAAGGTAAATTTACCTTCATTCTTCATCTGAACGTGTCTCCTTTAATTTTCTACCTTAAGCTATCAAGATAAAATATTGACTTGAATGCTCCCTTAATGATTGGTCCTCCAAATGGCCAGTTTCCTGAGGCAGTAATTTACAAATTCGTCAGCAACTAACATTGCCTGTCTCCATCTATGCAACACCTCAGGTATTACTGTTATCTCCCTCAGAGACTGAAGAACATGCAATTTTAAAGTTTGTATCTTTAGCTGTTTCTGCTTTAAAAACTCCTTTTCCCACTGGTAGGCAAGGATCTTAACAGCAGCATTCACATGCCTCTCAATTGCCTTGAATAAGAATCTATTTAATCTACTTCACATTTTACCTTCCTTACCTTTTCCTGCACTTAGGGATTAGCATCTCGATTAGGTCTTCCCTGGCTACTGTGTCTAAAATTGTACTTACTCTCCTCTCCCGACCCCTACATCCCCCTTTATTTGGAATTCACTGGTGAACTTACTATGTATGTTACATACCTTGTTTGGTGTCTCCATCAACTAGAATGAAGAACTGTGAGGAAAATGAACATAGGCGGTCTGTAATTAAAGGAGGGGAAAATAGGGACCTGAAAATCTTCCAGCAGTTAATCACACAGTGGAAGGGTCTTTTCACATGAGCATCGTCTCTCTGCGCTTACTACATCAGCCTCTGCACTCTCCATCTTCACATCCACTGACATCACTAACTTGGCCCGAACCTTTCCAGGTTAATGAAAACCGCAGCTCACAAAAGCTCATGTCAAGAAAATGCAATCAGAGAAGGTTTAACATTAATTATGCTATGAACTAATGCTGACAAAACTGCATAGACTGGGGAAAGCCTGTCAAAGCCCTCCGGATCCCCTGTGCTTTTCTTCACAAGTTTCTTCCCCCTATCATACACACACACTTTTTGGCAAAATTCACCTTTTATTCTGATAAACAAAATATCAATCACATATTTGTTGTCTTCAAAGGCATTCCTGTCCACTACAATGCAATGTAAGGCCTGTTCCCTCACAACAGTAAGGAAAGAACATTACCGGACCTAAGCCAAGACATTAAAATCAAACTACAAGCTTCTTAACACTCTCACCTCTGTAAGCTCTCAGATCTACCAATTTTGGTTATTTTCTGTTGTCAGGTACATCAAGGAAACTGTCCTTTCTCTTTTCTCTGGAAAAATGTGTCAACAGGTTAAAGCTCCAACTTCACTGGCAATTTTGTAGGTTATCTGAGCAACAATTTCAGGAAGATGATTACTTTGGGGCAAAGACCCAAAAGTTCAAAGAAGGAATTCAAGACTGCTCAGTTTCTTAGTTGAATTTCCCATTCTCTCATGAGGTATGGTAATGAGACCTAATAAAATACTGAGCTAGAATCAATTCAACTAATAGTTGCCTTATTGCATTTTAAAAAGTGAATTCTAGTATTAAAAAAGAAAACCCACTCTGTGCTTAGTCAGCAAGTCCTGGGGTACTGACTCGCTGTGTATGTCAGGAACTACTCTAGCAGAGGGACACAGATCTGTTCTTAGATCTTACCTTCTCATGAGGTGACAGCAAAAAAGGGTAGAGATACAATATATAGTGTATGGGATGGTGAGAAAAGCTATGCAGAATGAAAGGTGTTCTCATATAAAGAGGAAAATAATTTGGAAACAAAGCCAATTTCTCTGAAGACCCTTTCAAAATAAGGAGCTAGAGCCCTACTCAAAATCAGATACACATTTGTCAAACAAAGTTAAAAAACGAATGCAAACTCACTACCAGAGATTTGTTGGAAAGGTATGTGCATGGCTGAGTGTGGTGATGCACACCTGTAACCCCAGTGACTGCGGAGGCTGAGGCAGGAGGAATGCAAGTTCAAAGCCAGCCTCAGCGACTTAGTGAGACTCAGATACTTAGTGAGACCCTAGCACAAAACAAAAAGTGCTGGGGATATAGGTCAATGTAAAACACACCTAGGTTCAATTCCTAGTACTAATTTAAAAAAAAAGTATATGCATAAATGTCTAGTGGTTAGCTACTGGGGGCAGACTTTTGGTTCATGCTTTTCTGGACTGTTAAAATTCTCAGTATTTATCTCAGATAAAAGTTCTTTTTTTAAAAAAGATAATGGATGAGATTTATTGGATGGTGAAGGGATGAGATTAAGAAAGTATAAGGAGCTTTTCAAACTTTATCTCCAAACATCAATAAACTGCCTCACTAGAAATTACACACACATAACTTGGTACAATACTGAGTCTTAACCACCAGGCTAAAATCCTCCTTTCCCACCTCCCAGCCAAATACTGTAAGATGGAGATGTTAAGCTGCCAAAAGCTTGTCTTTTAAATTTTCCCAGCAGCCCCACTACCCTAATCTTTAAAATACAACATAAATGACTGAGATTGAAGACTTTTTTTGAAAGCATTTATTAAAGATAGAATTACAAATCTGAAAAATCACAGTAATACTTAAAAACATTAAATGCAGGTGAGAAGGCTTTTAGAAAATGAATGATTCCTTCTTTTAACCACTTATACCTGTAACCGAGGTCTAAATAAGCACTTTCTTGTTATAAGCATTGTTCAGTCTGACAGGTTTCTTATGAATGTTTATAAAATATGAAATGTACCAAAACTATTCTGTATTCTAATAGGGAATAGTATTAGTTACTGAGTCTCACCACATCATCATCTGAACTGTTTGGGCTACAGTGATTTGAAAACCAATTCCCTTAAATCTGAAAGAAGTTAATACATCTCAGTGCTCACTGAAATTTACCAGGAAGTGTTGTTTTTTTTTTTTAAGGAAATGTTTCTAATATAGCCAATAAAGTTGCTACAAAATATGTAACTAAATGACTTTCAAAGAAAATGACAGAACGAACTGATTTGCAGTAACTGATTCTTTTAAGGAAGTCTGCCATCTGTCATGTATATAATATGGAGGGGTGGGTGAAAGTATGCATCACACTGAGGGTGACAAAAAGCTAGTCTGTGATTTTTTTTTTTTTCAAAAAAGGACAGAAAGAAAATAAAAGCACAGCTAATTCACAAGGTGAAAGAATCAAGGGTTGATCTACCAAGGACAAGCAGCCTCAGAAATAATTAACTGAATCAAAAAAGTAGCAAAAATGTAAAAGATAGTAATTTTAAAAGTTCTTCTGTACCAGATACTAAGTACTTTATTTGTATTATTTTTTTTACAAAGTGGAATTTTATTTTACAGATGAGGAAAGCTGAGGCAGAGTGGTAAGCAACCTGCCAAAGGGCACAGAGCTATGGAGCCCAGGACTCAAATGTAGTCAGCTCTGTAAAGAGCTATCTCCCTATTCTGCCTCCCAATCACTCAGCCCTCTCATTTATAGACAATGACATCAAAGAAGGAAAATCTAGTGGCTGAACTAAAAAGCCCCAGACTCTAGGTTCAAATCCTCCTTTAAAACATAGCAAAGAAGGGGCTGGAGCAGCGGCTCAGCAGTCACTGCGCTTGCCCAGCATGTACAAGAATGAAAGTTCAAACCCCAGCACCACACAAGGAAGTCTCAGAGCAATGAAGGCCACATGAAAAGCTAAACAAAATTGATTCTTTTTTTCTCTCTCTCACTGTCCCTCTCTCTAAAAAAAATAGCAAAGAAAAAACATCAACTCATTTATGAAGAGAAAGGAAAATAATTGATCATTCTGAACAAACCTCATGCTCAGTGGAAAGGCATGGTATATTCATATTTTTTATCATTATCAAACAGATAATTCAGTAGGTTGTATTAACTGATAATCTCATCCCTCTTATAACACCATTCAATGAAACATAAATCAGATCAAATTATCCAAAAACACACGCTAAGCAGATTTTGAGGTTTATTAAAATAAAGTATTAGCAAACAGTATGCAAAAACAAATTTCTTAAAGAGTTATGGCTTTGAAAAGCACAATATAGTAAAACCTAAAACACATTTTTATAAGTATCAAAAAGATAACAGAATTGAAGCATCTTGCAACAATTTCACTTTCTACAACATAACAGAAGCAGAACAAGAACAAATAAGAAGCAGACCTACAGTGCAGCCATTGGTTTGGTCTTTACCATCTACATATGAAATCTTTTTAGACAGGGCAGGCAGGTACATACATTCAGTTTCCACGATTACAATCATAACCAAATTTAAAATAAACGAATTTCAAATTGTAACTTTAACCAGGTTAAAAAGAATATCTCTGACCTAACCATCAATCTCAAGAGTTCCTACATTTAAAATATTGTATGAGTAAATCAAAGCAATATCTAGAAGGAAGATGTGACCTGTAAGATTTCTTCTTTTATTAAAAAAAAAGAAAGAAAGAAAGAAAGAAAACAGGATTCTTTGGCCTAACTGGAGTTTTGTTATAGCTAACTCCAGCTAGTTTTAAGAAAGGCACTAGTTATTAATGGGGGGAGGAGGGTCAATGGCAGGGGGTAGGGGGTGGGAGGGAAGCATGAGGATTTACTTACACAAAAGTCTGATCTTTTGAAAACACAGCAACTTCAAATAAATTCTTAAAGGATAATGGTTTATTACGATTTTAAGAATTTTAAGAACTCAGTTATGGGACAAGAACCATAAAACCCTTTTCATTCTGTCACGAGAAATGAATCCTGCTCTTTTCAATAATATAACTCATCATTCATTTCATAGCATATGTTACCAACATTACATGGAACAAAAAAACAAAACATTAGTCAATAAATGAAATCCCTTTCATTTGGTTTTGGTACCCGATCTAATTCTAGAGTTTCACTTTAATTATTAGCAGTTGTATTTTATTTGGGGAGATCAAAGTTTGTTTTTTTTTTATTCTTTGTTTTCTTTGCACCCACTCCTCCACCCCTGCCTGTGCATGGATCTAATCCAGGGCCTCCCACATGCTAGGCAAATGCTTCACCACTGAGCTACACCCACAGCTTAACAAAGGCTTGACAAATACTGTTACCTCCTGTAATCAGGACACACTAAACTGCAATCTAGTGAATTCCAAAGAAATGTCCAAGTCTTTGTCCAGCAAGTAGAATTCTTTATTTATACAAAAAACTGACTTGAATATACATACATTTCTTGTGATAAGAAAAACTGCCAGGAATCTCACCTCTATCAATGAAGAAAATACTGCCCCTCTGTGGGAAAAAAGACATCAGACTGGAGATTACCCTCCAAAAAGCTGTCTTAGTTAATATCTCAGACCACCAATAACTCACCACTTAGGAAAACTCCCTCCCATAAACACCACCAAACACCAAACACTTCTAATACCACCTCACACTATCAATTACCTTAAAAGATACTTGCTTATCTTGCTGATTGAAAAAAGTAATGATGAGCACTTATATTCAGACCCCAGAGATCAAGGGAGGATGCTCTGAGCTCTTAAAAGTTAATAGGTACAAAATGCAACTCATTATTGAAGACTGTTCAATAATTATCAAAAAAATTCTTCTTTCTCCAGGAAATAAAAACAAAATTAATATATTTTAAATGAGAAAGGTGACAGTGATCCAAAGTACTATTAAGCAAATAACCAGAAAAGTATTTGAAAAAACAAACAAACAACCAACCTAGGGCTGAAGCAGTGAGCACTTGCCTGGCAGGCATGAGGGCTTGTGTTCAAACTCCAGCACCACATACACAACTAAGTGTCAGAGAAACAAAGTCCAGATGAAAAAAATAAATAAAACTGATTCTATCTTTCTCCCTCACTCTATCTCCCTTTCTCTTAAAAAAAAAAAAAAAACACCTAGAAGGGAATATGAGATGCTCTCTACAACAGAAGTACAGCATTTTACTAGACAATACCAAAATTTTAGAGTTTATTTGCTATCAGTAAGATTTCATTTTTGTGTAAACTTTTTTTCTCCAAAAGGACGCTACTACAAGGGAAGGAACTATTTCTCACAAGTTCCCTCAGGTTATAATAAGGAAAGTTTTGTAGGATGAACCCCAGTTCTATCTTGACCTCAGATTTGAATACTTTTACTTACATTTACATCTCAAATATCTTACTTTCAAATGTTATGAAAAGCATAAAAGACCACATACTGTACCCGTACTACTAGGCATGGCTTGTTGGACTAATTATCTAGTAATCTTACTCTGGGTTTCACCTTAGTAACCTAGCCAAATCTATTGCCAGTTTTCTTATACAGCAAGCATGAAATGTAAAAAACTGATTTATATTTTAATGCATACATTTGACTTTTGTTTTTTTCTTTTTTGATGATGCTGCAGGGATTAAACTCAGGGCCTCATGGATGCCAGGAAAGCTCTCTACCATTAAGCTATATTCCCAGCCCCTATATTTAGCATTTTTAATTGATGTCTTCCCTAAATTTTCTCTAAAGAAAAGTGTTAATTTCAGTAGATCAATAACATGACTTCTAGTTTATACTCCATACATTACCCAGGAAAATCAACAAAATGTCAGTCAGATGAACCTCTTACAACCTGCTTTTTCATAATCAAGATCTTGTTGTTACTTTAATTCATTACTAAAATCGATTCTGTTCTGCTTTTTGTATTTACCAAACTGGTTGCAATTTCACTACTCCCTGATTCCACCTTTTAAACTGTCATGTATTTTACATGCTATAAAATATGATTATTTTAGTGGTGCTGGTTTTTTTTTTTTTTTTTTTGGTAAATTTGACAATACTATAGATTAAATAAAATATGAACACTGTACTTTTCTGAAAAAAAATTTAAAGGTACTTTCTTATTATTAGCCAGAATTTTCATGTTTTATTTCCTGTTAATCTTACCAGCAATTTTTACTGCATATATATATGTGTATGTGTGTGTGTGTTGTGTATATCACATGTATGTGTATATATGCAGTGTGTGTGCCTATATACACATATACATACTGTACACACACACACACACACATACACATGCATCTTTAGGGTTTATAAGAATAGACAGACTGAATAAAATTTTCATTTAAAAGCCACAGTGGGAAGTTGATAACTTTTAGGAAATAACAAGTTTCTACTTCTCTATAAAATTAATAGTTAATAACTTCAGTACTGTCATTCACAACACCTCTTAGAGAAAACACATAAGAGGACAATCACATAAAATCCTGCTAACTCTAAAGGCTCTAACATGGTGACTGCAAACAAATCAATGCTTAACTTGCAGCTGAAAACATCTTTAAAACAATTTGGTAGTTTCCACTAGTTTATGAGAGCCCACTAAAGTTGATTATACATATGTATCTGTCATTCAACTTGAGTGATTTTTTTAAAATAAATCTGTACCTGTTAAGTAAAAGAATGATAAAAATACCCAAGTTCTATCACAATGTAAATAATTCTCTTTCATGTGGCTGATACAACTCTGGAAGTCTGAGAACACATGTTATGTAATACTTATGTTTAAGGCTCAGGTAATTGTCTAAAGTTATTCTTTTTACCCAGCAAAGATCTGTGAGCTGAAACACAGATGACACTTCACCTGAAGGCACTAAAATCATCCAATGGCTGCACTCTGAAAAAGCAATAAATAATGACACAGAAAGAAAAAGGAATCACATAATCTTTTCCTAAAAAAAATTTTTTTTTTTTTAGGGCAAAGCAGAAAGTCAAACCAAAATAACAATTATAACAGACGAATGGCACAGCTCCATACACTTACAAAAGGCACTAGAAAACAAAGCTTCTCATTCTGATTAGGTACATTGGGTCATTTTTCTTTTCAAAATAATTTCTTCTTTCTTGTGCCATAAGTACATGTCCATCTGACCGTTCCCTTGAAAAAGTGGTTAATGGTCCTCTGCTAAAAGCCAAAGCATGATTGATTAAATGGGTATTTTAGAGTTTTCATCTTTCTTTAGAAGACTGTGTTCCAGGAGACTAGCATCCATGTAGATACTATAAAAATAGAAAAAGCATTGATGATAAATGAGAGAACAGTCTTTGATTCGCGAATGTTTTACAATCAGATATCCCAAAACCTACTGTTAATTCATTTAATATCGGACCAATAGCCTCATCTTTGGGGCCCAAGCAAAGAGCCTCCTCTGGTTACAGTGCATAGGTCCTTCCATGGGGAGACTGAAATAAGTAAGAGCAATGGTGTTAAGTATGTGATTTTCCAACATTAGTAACACATATAAATCTGTAGGAATTAAAAAGGCACCGTAGCTGGAGCTATAGAATACCAATCTTATAACCAAGGCTGAAAATAAAATACTAGAAAAAGGTATAACTTCCTACAACTGTAATCTATATATTGTACTTTGTTAATACAAAAGGGGTACCAAAGAAGTAAGGATAAGCATCTAACTCCAGGTCACTTGAGTGTATTTTACCAAAGATTACACTAAAAACTGTCATTCATAAAAGTGCAAAATAAAAGATTAATGCATGTCAAAATTAGAGTTCTTACAACACTGGCCAAAAGCAGCAAACGTAGCTGAACAAGGCTGTGCATGCACTGTCGCTAGCTATTAAAGTAGTATTTATGACAGATTTTGCATAAATGACATATACTAGAGATCAATTACTTGGCAATATTCTTCTTAAAAAAAGGAAATGCTTTACAAAAGATATATAGCATGAAGTCACATTACTTTTACAAACATTTAGCTGTATTAAATGTAAATTTTATGTCACTGAGAAAACGTACTTAGCTTTTACTGAACACTACTTGTTACGGCAGTGCATAGTGTTCCTTCAAACAGAAGATTATTTTAGAGTTTCTTTTAAGCCCCTACCATATGCTTTTGAAAAACTATGTATTATGTTTTTATAAAGTTGGTGGGACAAAGAAATTGTTAGAAGTATAGCTTCTGGAAGATCAACAGAAGGAGGGAAGACTTACTTTTCCCTATTTATACCCTCTTAAACTACTATTTTTCATTGTATACTGCATACTTTTTAAAAATGAACAAATAAAAAACCTGTTGGGATAAGCTAAAGCATTTTCCAGTTTAAGATCAATACCAAACTTCTGAACAGGGGCATAATACTTAACTCTACATCTTTTACAATGCCTTTGAGAGTTAATCACATGAACATGAATACAAACAATTGTAATTTCATCACAAAATACAAATGTGTTGGTCACAATTATGTAGAAAAAAATAAGCTGTAATATGTTTTTCCATTTCAGGTCACAGTATTTGTACTGGAAATTTCTCTAAAATTAAAACAAGTCCACTAATAATAACAATTGAAAAGAATATTTCTGCACTATGAGACAGAAGATATGGGATTTAAAGGAGAGCCCATCTGAGTAAGGACTTTATCCAGCCACTGAAGAGGCCCATGAAGATGAATCTCAATCCAACATGGGGTACTGGTAACATCCTGCCGGTGATATTCTGCTCCCCATCCCTATGAAATTGAACAGATATCACAGTCAATCACTCTTTAAATTGTCAACCAGTCTAAACCACAGATAGTTTGACAGTAAAGAGATGCAGAATGTACTAAAACAACTATTACAAAGCCAATTTTACCATTCACCATGGAATTACAAGCAAAAATTTGCAATATTCAGAGATATATTAATTTTTAAAATACATGTAATTATCCTAATAGAAACCCATGGCACCAGATGTTTCAGTTTTTTAATTTTAGAAAGGTCATACAGGGGCTGCAGCGGTGGCTCAGCAGTTATGGAATTTGCCTGGCATGCGCAAGTACGCAAGTTCAAACCCTAGCACCACGTACACAACAAAGTCTCAGAGCAATGAAAGCCACATGAAAAACTAAGTAAAATTGATTCTCTCTTTTTCTCTAACTGTCCCATTAAGATAAATAAAACCCAAAAATAGCCTCACATAACTTAATGTCAAATTATATTACCAAAAATCTTTCCATTTTCAGGTGTTGTTTTGTTCTGGGTAATGGGGATTGAACCCAGGGTACTCTACCACTAAGATATATCCCCAGTCCTCTTCATTTGTTGAGACAGGGCCTCACTAAGTTGCTGAGGCTGTCCTCAAATTTTCAGTCCTCCTCAGTCAATGGGACTGTAAGCATGTACCACTGTTTCTGGCTTGTTTTGATATTTTTTGTTGTTGTTCCTTGTTTTTTTACTGTCAGATAAGGCACTGTACATGCTGATCAACACATTTATGTGTAATTTTAATGTAGTTATTACATAGCCATTATCCTTAAAGTTGGGAAACTAATCAGATGAAATGAACTGAAACACTCACTAGCTTTAAACTACAGATAAAAACCCAAAGAGAAATTTTCCACTTCTTTCCCCCCTGGATTTATCAAGCTCTCTGTATTAAGCTTATTATAGTCCTGGTCCAGGAAAACTAGGAAGTAAAAGAAGGAAAAAGAACGGAGAAAATGGGGGAGTGGAGATTGTACTAAATATGTAAAACTCTCATTCCTATGGAGGGAGGGGAAATAACCTTTGGGTGATTGATAAACTGACGCACAAAACAGACATAGCAAAGCATCAAGAAAACACTGGATAAAAAAAAAGAAAATGAAAGAAAACACTGGACGGGAACTGGATGACAAAAAATGCTCACACACAGCATGTGACAGCTGTTCTTCTTGGGCTAAATTCTTACGGACTATGTGAATATACTATAGGTTGCTTAAATACATCATAAATTATTTTCAAAATCTGTTCAAGAACCATAATCCTTGAAATGTTCAATGAAATCAGGCCAAGATACTAAATAATAAACTTGAACTTTGCATATCCCTAATAACAAAGCTTAGATACAAGTAAAATAATTTTAGCACTCTAAGTAACTGTTAAGTCACTTTAATGAAATCTAACAACAATCAAAACTGTTGATGCTGAGGGACTCAATAAGCAATTTTAATATTAAATATTTTCCAATAATTTAGTCTCTTAACTGAAACTCTTTGTAAACACAAACCCTAATTCAATATCAAAATCAATATCAATCATGCATTTTATAATGTTTGGATTACAAGATGAAATCTTATTATGTGGTTAACAATAATCTTTTCCTATTATATCCTACAGACACACATATTTATAGTAACTTAAATTACATTATAGATCACAACCCACTCACCTTGACAAAACTCATGCGAATGGTGCACATTTTGGTGAGCTCATATACTGCCTCAAATCCATGATTGACAGACTGAGCCAGAAGCTGAGCAAACTCCTGATTATTAAAAATTTTGAGGCTGCAGCTGCTGGGAATCTTACAGACAGTGGTGGGATGAAAGCCATGATGGAAGTTGCAGTTCCTACTCTGCACAAATATGCTGCTGTCACTGAGACACTCCGCATACACCTCCCCGCCAACATAGTACAGATGAACACCTTGAAAAGATTAGCAGCCTGAGTCAGTTTAACATAGCAAAAGAGGTTGTACAACCAAATGACCCAATATTCACAGCGACTCCTAACAGTCTTTAGAAGCTACCACTAGATGGCCTTCTGCTGCCAAAGATAACGAAGAGATTAAGGTCTGCCTAAATCTAAAAATGGTCCTCAAATAACTAAGTTAAGCCTCAAACTGACAGTTGATTTGGTTATCTATTTTTAAGTTGTTTTCCTTTTCCAACAACCATCTATCATCTCCATGAGAGAAAGAAATGGCTAAGAAAATAAAATTGCCTCTTCATGAATCCTTTCAATGAACAGTCAGTTGGTAGGGTATTGCACTTTCTTTTTGTTAACAAAGAGGACAGCAGTATTACATAGAAAATCCCACAGGTGCATATGTACTTTCAAGTCAAATCAAGAAATTTTGAAT
This sequence comes from Aplodontia rufa, assembly GCA_004027875.1. Lineage (NCBI taxonomy): Eukaryota > Metazoa > Chordata > Mammalia > Rodentia > Aplodontiidae > Aplodontia > Aplodontia rufa. The sequence continues at coordinate 80,980 of PVKS010002775.1, forward strand.
TGCAGACTTATTTTACTTTCTTAAGACCATTTTGATATTTAAAAATTACATATAAATAATACATGAAAATTTTCAATAATAAAATTTAAATTATATAACTAAGACACTTGGTATATTCCCAACATATATCATCTCCAATTTCTCTTCATCAAAGGTAGAAAATGCTATCAAAATGGTGCATATACTTTCAAACCTTTTAATATGCATTTAATTACATACATATGGTCCTACAGAACCTGAGTGCTTATATGTGGGGGTGCGTGTTCTGCTTTGTTTTCTAACATGAATGGTACCACATTCTATCAATCAAAAACATGCTTTCACTTGAAGCAATCTTGAGGTTTCTACTATACTCCAAAACACAAATTTGCCACTGTACAAATTTTCTAAATTATAATTCTAGAATGAATTTACTATCTACCAATAGACAACAGACAATTTTTCACTATCGCAAACAGTGCTTCTTAGCACCATCTCTGTACACATGTAAGTCACAAAATTGTATCAGGCTGGGATAACAAAAACTTAGTTTTGCTTCTGAGTAAATAAAAATGACCCATGAACAAAACGATCCTAAAATGGTGTGCTGGGGGAAAAAAGAAAACTAATTCTAGAATTACAAAATCTACCAAATAGATTTCCCTTAAAATTATTTTTACTGGGAGGTAGGTAGAAATTAATGTGTACAAGTAAGACATTTTACCAAAAAGAAATCATGGCAAGTAGGCAATGAAGTCAAAAGAAATGGGAACTTTGTTTTCAAGCTAGCCATTTATAAAGATCTCTTCCATAAGAAATGCCATTCACAATTATATTTATTTGCCTTTTGTTCCTATTTGGAGTAAGACGCTCTTAAGCAAAAAGCAGCAAGACGTGAAAACAAAACTTCTCAAGAAATATGTAATACATTTTACCTGGGATGGGTTTCCTTCCTGACCACCTGATGCATGAGACTTTAGCATCCCATTGCAGTGTGTTAAGTGCCTTGTTTGTTGTGGCAATTATATTTCAGAATGAATTCTAAATAAAAACCTTGTTACCTGAATTTAAAAGAGGCGCAGTAGTAAAGCCACCAGAGTTTCATCATTCATACTGGATTTTCTACTTCTAACTGTACTTCCCCAACATATAGTAATAATTCTTATTCTTATCTCAAATGAAAACACTCCACAAATAACCATAATAATGAAATCCTCAACCTTCTCTACCATTCATATGTTCCACAAATATATTTGTTGTGTATTCCATAAACCAGGCATTGTTCTAGCTATTGTTATGATAAGACAAATTTCTTTACAGTTTATATTCCAGTCAGGGTAACACTGAAAAAAACAAAGGAATAATATGATTTCAGATCTTTAGTACTAAGCAGAAAAGCTAAGCCAGATAAGGAAGAGTGGACCTACCATGTCTTTATTTGATAATACATTCTTTAATATCTGCAACCTTAAGGCCTTAAGGCTTGTCTTAAGATTCTTTGTAAGCTTAAAGCACCTTATACAAAGCAAGGTACACAGCCCATATAACAAATAACTGAATTCAACTGAATGTAGGATTACCTTTTCCAATATGTCGCCTAGTGTTTTCAATTGTAGAATTACGATTAACATTTGACAACAACCCCAAACAAAATCTACTTTTGTTATTTGAAGGGTCCGTGAATCCATCTACCAACACGCTAGTAGAAGATGCATGAAAGGCTTCCCCGACACGGTTGTTTAATTCATAGTAAACAATTGAACACCAATGTTTGGGCTCTTCATAGGCAACAGGCTGAACATCTGTGAATAAACCAGATAGAAAAGAAATTTAATAAATGATTATAAGAAACTCCAGATTCATTATATATTTACCCTTCAACCCAGCCAAAAGCACTACATGATAAAGAAAATAAATATTTTATTTAAGTATCATTGTCTTTCCTGGCTTTAAATCTATATCCAAAAATACTAGAAATAGATTGAAATATGACAATTTAAGCAATTAAAAAAAAAAAAAAAGATAGGCACTTGTCTTAACCTGCTCAGGTTCCTTTAACAAAATACCATCGTCTGAGTATCTTAAATGCAAGATTGAGGCATCAGCTGAACTGATATCTAGTGAGGGCTCCCTTCCTGGTTTGTAAACAGCTGCCCTCTGTGTGCTCATATGACCTTTCTTCAGCAGTGCTCATAAAGATCCAAAGATCCATTTATTTCTCTTCTTGAGGAACCTGCTCTCATGAACTCATCTAAACCCAAATTACCTCTCAAAGGCTCCATCTCCAAATACCATGGTATTAGGGGGTTAGAGCGTCAACATATGAATAGAGGGCACAATTTGGTCTGTTAGCATTTCATCTCGGACCCCCCCCAATATTCATGTTCTATTCACATGCAAAAATATATGTACTTGGAGATGGAGCAGGGGCTCAGTAGTTACAGTGCATGCCTGGCATATGCAAGGACATAAATTCATATCACAGTACCATGTACACAAGAAAGTGTCAGAGCAATGAAAGTCATATGAAAAACTAAATAAAAACTGATTCTCTCTCTCTCTCTCTCTTTGTCTCTCTCTCTCTCTTTGTCCCTCTCTCTCTAAAAAAAATAAAACATATATACTCCATCCCAAAGGCCCCAAACTCCTTATTCCAGCAAAAACTATAAAGTCTAGTCTTAACAAAATCAGAAAAAGATAAGACAGGAGACAAAATCCCAAGGCAAAATTCCTGTTCAGCTGTAATGTAAACCACACCAAGTTATGTGGTGTAGAAGTAACACCCTCCAGTCTCCTCAGGGCTTCATGTCAGCCTGCTGAAACCAGACCAGGAATCCTGATGATTCTCTGAAACACCCCCAGGGTAATTGCTCTCTTTTGAAGAACTGCACATTTATAGTCAAATAGCTTTAACTGACCTGTCTCACAGAATTTAAGAAGTTTGATAGCCTTCCTTAATTCCGATCCATTTCTGTTCCCTTCAGGTCAAACTGTGTTCCTGCTGAGGTATGTTTAGGTCCACAGTTAACACACATACTAATCTCATTATCAAATGTTAGGTGAGCAAAACTCCTGAGTATTCTCTTCCAAACACTCTTTCTCATTTTCTGAAATATGTATAAGAATTTTCCAAATCTTTTAAGTTCTGATTCCTTGTTGCTTAACAATTTCTAACCAAATTCATTTCTTTCTTCTCATATTGAGAAGCAAGGAGGAACCAAAATACTCCTTCAACACTGCTAAATATCCAGTTTCATAGCTCAAAGGTTCTACCTTCTACAATACTCTAGAACATAAACACCATTCAGTCAAAATCTTTTCTGCCTTCCAATAACATATTCCTCTTTTAGGTCTATACTCTCACAACAATCAGCGTAACATCCATATTATTTTATTAAGAAATTTAATTATTGTACACTCAAAAATGCATCCAACGAAACAATATGATAAAAAGTATGGAATGCTTCATAAATTTCCATGTCATCCTCGCGCAGGGGCCATGCTAATCTTCTCTGTATTGTTCCAATTTTAGTATATGTGCTGCCAAAGTGAGCACAACATCCATATTTATCCTAATGTTTTATTCATAAATTATTTATGTATTCTCTAAGAAAATGGAAGTTTTCTTTATAGCTCTCCTCTTTTACTTCTCAGCCCTCACCAGAATCACCTTTAATAGCCCCTTCAGAGTAACATCAGCTTGTGAGGGTTAGATTTAGTATTTGGTGAGGGGCCTGCTTCCTGACTTGTAGACAGCCACTTTCTTGCTGTGTGCTCACATAGCCCTTCCTAGGTTTGTACTGAAGGAAAGAGAAAAATATAGACAGAAAGGGATCTATCGCTTCTTCTTGTAAGGTTGCTAATACCACAATGAGGGCCCCAATCTCAAGATCTCAGCTAAATCTAATTACCTCCCAAAGACTTTCATTCCCAAATATCACCACACGGGGGGTTAGGGCTTCAACATATGAATTTTAGTAGGACACAATTCAGAATGTAGTAGCAATAACACATCTTAAAGTATTTTTCCAGGAGGATCTACTTCTGACTTAAATTTGAGATATAAACTATTTTTTTTCTGACTTACATTTGAGATATAAACTATTTTTTAACAACTGAAAAGGTTTATCAATATCTGCAACACTACTCTAAATTAAAAGTTGAACTCAAAAACTAAGTCTCTCAGCAAACTGGGAATAAAACTATATATGAGAGGGGCTGGAGCATTTTCCTGCATGTGCTAGCACCCAGGTTCAAACCCCAGCACCACATATACAACTAAGTGTTGGAGAAACAAAGGCCAGATTGAAAAAAAAATAAAATTGATTTTTTCTCTGTCCTTCTCTCTCTTAAAAAAAAAAAAAATTATATATATATATATATATATATATATATGTATATATATGAGAAGAGTTATCCTTGCCTTGTTACTGATCTTGGAAAATCTTCCAGTTTCTCCCCATTAAGTATGATGTTAGCTGTGGATTTTCTGTAGATTCTTTATTATCACAAACATATAAAACACACAAAAACACTTTTAAGAAATATGTAAAACAGCAACACCTTATTTCTAAACTTGTGATACTATATGGAGCTTAATTCTCAAAACGAAGTGCCTTTAAAACCACAATGACACCATAAAAATATTTCCACTTATCAATTTAAAAAGGAGAAAATTAAAAAACCCACAATGTGATCCACATTGGATGATCATTATTAAAAAAACAAGAATAAAAAATAAGCGATGGCATGTGTATGGAAAAACTGGAACCCTTCATGCACAGCTGTTGGGAATATAAAATCATGTGGCTGCTATGTAAAACAGTTTGGTGGTTTTGAAAGCTAAACATATAATTAGGGTCTAGAGCAGTTGCTCAGAGGTTATGGCGCTTCCCTGGCAAGCGCAAGGACACAGATTTGAACCCCAGCACCACATACACAATGAAGTGTCAGAGCAAGGAAAGTTACTTGACAAACTAAATAAAATTCTTTCTCTCTCTGTCCCTCTCTCTCTTAAAAAAAAAAAACGCATATAATTAGCATATGACAGAAATTCAATTCCCCAAAATATAACACGAGTGAATTATAAACAGAAACTTAAAACATAACAGCATGATTCACAATAGCCAAAAACACGATTAACCATTAATAAATAAAAGGACGAACAAAATGTGCACATACATACAATGGAGTATAATTCAGCCTTAAGAAGGAATGAAATTCCAATACATGCTATGACATGGATAAATCTTGAAAAGAACATGCTAAGTGAAATAAGCTAGACATAAAAGTTCATGAACATATAATTCCACTTAGATACCACCTTGAACAGGAAAATTCATAAAGACAAAAAATAGAAAAATATTTATCAAGGGAGAGGAGAGTATGGTGAGTTTTATAATGGATACAGAGTTCTGCTCAGGATGATAAGGTTCTGGAAATTGATAGAGACAGTGGTAATACAACATCGTGGATGTCCTTAATACCACAATGTTTGAATTGTACAAACCAGAGTCCCAAAACACATAAGCCAAAACTCAACAGAATTGAATGTAGAAATATACAGTGCAAAAACAGTTGGGGATTTCAATCCTCTACTCTTAGTAATGATTGAATAGTTAGAAAGAAAATCAACAATATAGGATACAGAAAACTTAAACAATACTATTAACCAATTTCACCTCATTGAAAGGCACAGACTATGACCACCTACAACAGCAGAATTGAAAAAAAGGTTTCAAAGAGATATCTGTAATAGTCAAAAAATAGAAGCAATCCAAGTACTCATCCTTGGATGAACAGACAAATAAAATGTGGTGTGCATATAGAGTGGAATATTATTCAATCTTAAAAATAATAAAATTCTGATATATAACACAACATAGATGAAGCTGAGGACAATATGCTAAGTAAAATAAGTTAGTCATACAAAGATAAATACTATGATCTACTTATATGAGATACTTAAAGGTAATTGAACTTCACAGAGACAGAAAACAGAATGATGGGGCTGAGGATACAGCTCCTGGGAGAGATGAGAGACCCTGGGGTTAAGGGAAGAAGGGAGGGAGAAAGAAGAAAATAGAATGGTGGTTGCCAGGAGCTAGGGGAGGAGAGTATAGGGTATTACTGTTTAATGGGTACAGAACTTCGGCTTCATGAGGTAAAAAGAGTTACAGAGATGGAAGATGAAGACCAAGCCATGGCAATGAACTGTACACTTTTAAAATAGTTAAGATGGTAAATTTTACATGTATTACTACGATTGTATTACTACAATTAAACAAAATTGGGTAGAAAAATACTCACCATATAAAGTTTTAGTAATCAAGACAAGGAGGTATAAATATATAATCGATGAACAAAATTGAGAGCCCCAAAACAAACCCTTATATTCATAGTAAAGTGATTTCTGGCACCAAACCCTGGAACCTGCTTTAACTGAACCCAAACTCCCTGTCAAAGTTGGGGAAAGGCATGGGCTGCCCACGTCCCCACTGTCATGGGGGAGGACATTCCTCTCCTCGCCAGGTGCCTGGTTTGCTGTTGGTTAAGAAGCTATTTGTGTTGCTGAGCCCAGGTGTGAAGTCCTGAACGGGAAGGACTGGGGTTCTGGGGGGCACAAGGGAGGAAAGCGAGGTCCAGGCGGGACAAGGGATGGGACAGGGACGGGGCTTCACCACACAGAAGTCCGAGGGATAAGCTGCTGGGCGTGCACATGGAAGGCCCCTGCTTGCATTCCCTGTGCCCAGCTGTAAGAGCCCCGGGCAGGGAGTGGTGGCTCAGTGGTTGGAGTGCTTGCCTGGCATGCACAAAAGACCCAGGTTCAAACCCCAGGACCTCATACACAAGTAAGTGTCCGAGAAACAAAGGCCAGATGAAAAAAATACATAAAACTGATTCTCTCCCCCTCACTCTATACCTATTTTTTTCTCTTAAAAAGAAAAAATATGCCAATGCAATGGAGAATGAATGGTGTAAGAACTAACTTGATTTCTTCACACACAAAAATACAGGCATTTACCATACGGCATACACAAACCTAACAGACAAAAAATTTCTCAGATGCAATATCAAAAAGCATGATCCAAAAAAAATTGATAAACTGGACTTTATCAAATTTAAAGCTATTGTGCTTCAAAAGACATTATTTTTAAAATGAAAAGAAATTTATACACAGAAATAAAATATTTATAAATCACCTATCTGATAAAGGACTCAAATCCAGAATATATAAAGTACTTATACAACTCAATGAAAAGATAAATGACCCAATGAGCAAAAGATTTAAATATTTAAAATTTTTAAAAATATTTTTAAAATATTCAGAATTTTGGGGCTGGAACAGTGGCTCAGCAGTTACAGCACTTGCCTGGCATGTGCAAGTACAAGAGTTCAAACCCCAGCACTATGTACACAACTGAGTGTCTGAACAACGAAAGCTACGTGAAAAACTAAATAAAAAAAATTGATTCTGTCTCTCTCTCTCTCTCTCTCTCTCACTGTCCCTCTCTTTAAAACAAAAAAAAATTTTTTTAAAAATTCAGAATTTTTTTTAAATGCTCAACATCATTACTCTTATTAGTATACAAATTAAAATCACACTGAGCACTTCATAGTCACTAAAATCGCAATAATAAAAAGACAGATGTAATAACAAGTGTTAGCAGGTTGTGGAAAAACTGAAACCCTCATACACTGCTATAGGTGTAAAATGGTAAAGCCACTTTTCAGAAGTTTGGCAGTTTTCTTTCAATGGTTAAGCTTATATGACAGCAATTCTAATCCTGGATATTTTCCTGAGAAACATAAAAACAATGTCCAAAGACTTGTATACAAAAGTTCATTAGAGCATTATTCATACTAAATGAAACCTAGAAACAATTCAAATGCCTATTAACTGGTGAACAGATAAATTATGAAGTATCTATACAAAGAAACCCTATTTAGCAATAAAAAGGAACAAACTATTATTATGTTACAACATAAATGTATCTATTTTGTACACAAACCTTTTTTTAAATCTTTGAGATATATATGTATACACACATAAATATATATATACACACACACACACACATATATATATGCATACATATAACTGTGAACTTTTCAGAATTAAATGATTACATAAGTATTATTTGACTTCTTTGGGGGGGTGAAGAGTATGCTACATTGTTGTCTCCCTAGATCCCCCTTTATCTTCCTTCCTTTTCCCATCCCCCACACTTCTCCTCTGTCCTCTACCCCACCTACAAGCCTACCATTCTCCTAGATTATGTATTGCTATGCCTTTCATGAATCTAATACATGAGTTTGACTACCTTTCATCTAAGCCTGAGTTTCACTCTAGCCTCTACAAATGAGGGAAAACATTCCACCCTTGATTCTCTGTGTTTGGCTAACTCTGCTCAGCATGATTTCTTCCATACTATTGTAAGTGAAAGAAGTCAAATGATAGATTATATATTACATGACTTATCTATATGAAATGTTTAGAAAAGATAAATCTATACATATAGAAAACAGATTAGATGGTATATAGAGCTGTTTATGGGAGTGAGGACCTCTTTTAAAAGGTTATAGAAATGTTCTCTTTGTGGTACAAAACTTCATACATTTCCCAAAACCATCCAACCATACACTTAAGGTGAATTTTATAACATATAAAATATACTTCATTAAAGGTGTTTTTTTTTTAAATTTTGTTTTGTTTTTTGTTTGTTTTGTTTTGTTTTAAGTACCCAAGACTGGGGATATAGGTCAGTGGTTAAGCACTTGCCTCGTATGAGGTAGGCCCTGCACTGGACCCCAGATGTTGCAAATAAGTAAATAAACAAAAATAGCTATGAAAAAAATTAATATGGTAAGTACTCTTACCTCTGCTGGATATACTGGGCATAATCTGAGGAATCATATTATTGCTTGTATCCATAGGCTGGGAATTATCTTGACCCATCTGTTCATCAGGTGGCATATAGGCAGGAGGAGGTGTGTCAGCTAAGTGTAATAAAATGAGACAAGTTAAAAAGAACAGTTAAAATCTTCATCTTGCTCCAAGTTATTACTTTACAGCATTAACAATTTCCAAGATTTCCAGTAGGGTTCATTACTGAACATTATACACACAAAAATGTAGGACACTATTCTAGGGCAGAAAAGACAGCAAACCTAATAGCAATTGAAAATCTATTACAAACCTTATGTATTTATCCCAGAACCTGGTAATTCAAGATAGTTGGATCAGTACTAAAATTCACTAAAATAGAATTCACAGTAAAGAACTTGGCCTTTGTGCAGAATCACATGCTGAGATATATTTTGAAACAGAGTTAAAAACAGTTCGAAATCTAAGATAAACAATGAAAATTTGATTCTGAGTAAATTCCTAATAACAAGTTAAACAGTTGGTATTTAATTCCCCTAGTATTTCCAGAATTTAAATGTGATTATTTGAAAGAATAAAATCCAAACTATTCTAGAAACAATTATCTAAGGAACATATAGTCAGAAATAACTAGCTCTTGTATAATAATAGTTCACCTGGATGGCCAGCATAAGAACTGATTCTCAGGAATTAATAGTCTTACCTGGGAGTTGAAATGGACTTCCTGGTCCAGAACTTGCTGGTGAGTTGGGATATGTGCTGCTAGCAGGGGAAGGAGGATAGGGGCTATTTGGAGATAAAGGAAAAGGAGTGTTGTTGGGCTGGTGGAAAGAATCTGGAAACGTGGCATTTTGTGGCATGTGCGGTTCATTGTGGCTCAGGTTCCTAAACTGAACCAGAAGGCTATGTTGTGGATTGAATTCATTATGACGAGGCACTAGCACTGGAGGTAAGACTGAAAGACAAAAATCAAAGTCATCAATTATAAATCACTAAAGCATTCTAAATCACCACCATTAAAGGGTTGGCAGAAAGGGATTCATACCTATTAAAACAATTTACTTTTAGGAAGGGCAGTTTAGTAGAAACCCAAATCTACATTAACATAACTAAATTAAAAACTTTGCATTTAGCCTATATAAGGGACTCTGGAAGACAGAAAATACAGAAAAGATAGAACTACTGGGACACAGACTTGTTAAAAAAATAATAACATAGAGAACTTAATGAAGTTCAATAAATGAACACTCCCAGCTAGCAGACAATCAAACAAAATATTACAGAAAACACCTGATTAGACCATAAAGAATCAGAAGGATTTCATATGAAAGTGCTAGGGGTAGATAGTGAAAGAGAGAGATTGGAAAGAAATAGTCACTTGGCCCAGTCATGGAATGTTATAAGGTAGGAATAGAGAAAGAAGTTCAGGTCAGTTATGTAGATGCCCTGAAAACTTCCACATTTCCAATTTTGAACCTTTTCATCATTCTTAGGTTTGAAAGATCTCACATTTTGTGTTCTTCAGTAAAGTCTTCCCTACTGAAAATAGTAATATTCCCAAGGAAAAGACTTCCATTCAAAATCAGTTTTCTAAATATGATCAGAATGAAAATATGTTTAAATTTTAAATAGATTTTTTTAAAAGAGAAACTTGAACCTTATTCAAGTGTTCACTTTCTCTAAAGACCTAAGTGATAAAACATGAATACCTGATTGCCTACAAAACCGAAACCTGGTTCTTCAAAATCTTTAATATACCAATTCATCACTTTTAACAACATATCTTTGTCAATGTAATTTCATCTCAGAAAAATCTCCTTTTGATTCTGGTATCATTCTGTACCAACAAAATTGGTTTGTTTTTTAGGAAAGTAGGCTCATGCTTACCCTCCTGAAATTGGTATGTAAACAATAAATCTTAAGGTAATATTTGTACTGTTCATTTTTACTGAATTGGTGCTTTAAACATGCAGTTATGGGCTGGAGCGGTGGCTCAGCAGTTTTGGCACTTGCCTGGCAAGCACGAGGACCCGGGTTCAAACCCCAGCACCATGTACACAACTAAGTGTTGCAGCAACTAAGGCCATGTGAAAAACTAAATAGTTTCTCTTTCTCTCCTCTCATTGTCCCTCTCTCTTTAAAATAAATAAATAAATATGCAGTTAACATTGACTTCATTATTTTTTCCTACTGTGTATTAACAACTGTTGCTCCCCTTACAGAAAGATGGGGCAACTGCCATTGGAAAGTAGGGCATTAAAAAACAGCAAGAATTTCTCTTGATAAATGAAATAAGTCAAACTCAGAAGGTTAAGGGTCCTGTTTTCTCTCATTTGCAGAAGCTAAAGAGGGAAAAGAAAAACAAAGGTGGGGTCTCCTAAAAATCAAAATGAGATCAGTAGATGAAAAGGACCAAGGGGTGGGAGGCAGGAAAGAAGAGGAGAAATGTTGGGGAGTGATATTGGTCAAATTATATTGTTAAATTGTGTGCATGTACGAATAAGTAACAAGCCCATTCAACATGTATAACTCAATACACCAATAAAAAATGTGGAAAAAAAAAGAATTTCTCTTGAGCTAGCTAGCAATCTGATAAAGACTTAGTGAACTAAAGAATTCAGTCTAGTAAAAATTTCTTTGCTTTTTTTTTTTTTTTTTTTTTACTAAAGGCATAATTAAAACCACTGGCTTCCCTCCTGTTTGTGTATTATTTGTGTTTTTTAAAGCTATTTTATTATTCCAAAATATGCAGAATTTATAAAGACAAGATTATAACATACAAATTTAAATTTAGCCATTTTTTCTAATATTTATGAGAAAGTGCAATGCTAAATAATATGCTTATATTGCTGCTACTACTGATCTGTCATTTGTAGACTCGTTCTTGTGGCAAATGAGGCACTTTCTTATTTTATCCCATTCCCATTTCCTTTCCCCACAACTGTCATAAAATGTTTACACTGAATATTCAGTGTTTGTATGTGTGCATATATATGTATATACAAAACCACTGTGAGCCAACTGTATTGTGATTTTTCTTAAAACAGTGCTTTTATTAAAGTTATTAAACTATCGCCGTGCTTCTTCATTTGCTCAATTTTAAGTGTGTACCACGTATTCCAACAGAACTGCCAAATGCTTATGAATACTATTTTTCATATAAGCACAAATCATCAAATAATTTATTGATTTTGTTTTTCCTTTGAATCTTTCTTCCCTTTTGCTCCAACCTAGACTGGACGTTATTTAAGACTCCTACAAATCTGAAGGCCATAGACCTTCCTTCCCTTCTGTCTGGATGGATTTCATTTCCTGGGTCTCATCCTCTATTAACTACCTAAGAAAGGGGAAGGAATAAACCAACATATAAAAAACAAACAACTGGAAAAAAAAAGTTTTGGTCTGTTTGCAGGTAGAATTCCTGATAACTTTGTCCCTCTAAATTTTTTTAAAATTGGTTCAACATAGTCTTACATATTAGAGGGAATCATAGTTACATATTCATGTATACATAGATATTGACAAAGTAAATTAAGCCCGATTCTAGTCCAGGATCTCCCCCCACTTCATCCATTCCCTGATCTCAGGTCTCCTCTGTAATATCCCCATGCCATAGATAGAAATGAGTATATATACATGTGTATCAATCATTGAAATTTCTGAGTTTATATGCCTGTCTGAGTACAGTTTGACTTCTCACGGGAGTTGAATAAAACCAGTTGTAATGAAGGCCGCCTTTTCCCTCCATTCTCCCCGCACCTTCATAGTTATGGTTCCCCTGTCCCTCTAAATTTTGAGGGCACTACTTCTAGAACTTCACTGAGAAATCCAATATTCTGATTTCTGGTCCTTTGTATATGTCCTATATTTTTCCTCTCTGGAAGCTTTCAGAAACTTTTTCATCCCATGCTATCCTAAGATTTCACATGTGGGTCTTTTTCAATCCCTTGTTCTACTTATGTGGTCACTGAGCCACTTTAATTGCTTGAATAGTATTCCTTTGAAATTTTTTTCTCCATTTCCTCCATGCACTATTATCAGAAGGTATTGTTCTAGTATTCATATTTAATTTGAAATAAATCCATTCTGAACCACATGTTTTAATTTAACTCTTTTCATGCAATCAATCATCTAATCCTCATAACAATTCTGGGAGGTAGGTATTATTTCTGTTTTATAGATAAGTAGACTAATTCACAGAAAGGTAAGTAAATTGCCCGAGTTTACATTGGTAGTATGTACAAAACCAGGATTCAAATCCAGAAAGACTGGCTCCAGAACCCACAAAATTAACCAGTAGACAATATCACCTATTGGATTAAACAATGGACTACCTAAACTAATCCTCAATTTTTGTCATTACTTCCCAACTTTCTTTCATCTTTTTTGTGTGCAAAACACTGTAAACCAGCTGGGTGAGTGATCCTGTGTAAGTTATTTCCTTTTCAAGTCTGGATTTTCTTATCTACAAATTATACACTCATAAAGGTATAAAATGTTAGTAACCCTTTTCCAACTCTATGAAGGAAAAATCTCACAGGGTAAGAGGAACTCACTACTACTACCTTAAGATAGTACTATGCAGTGATACACCTTGTGGTACAACTGGTCAAGGTGAAGTACAAGCTAATCCAACTGAGTCAGTCTGTCATTTCCCCCAAAATGTTTGGATGAACTTGGGTCCAAAAAATAAGTGTTGTTTGTTTGTTGGTACTGGGGATTAAACCCAGGAGTATTCCATCTCTGAAGTACATCCCCATTCTTTTATTATTTTATTTTGAGGCAGGATCTCATGAAGTCGTCTGGGCTGGCCTCAAACCTGGGATCCTCCTGCGTAGCTAAGATTACAGGCATACACACTCAAAAAATGAGGTTTCTTAGCATTTCAACTAGTGAGACAGGAGGCCTCCAGAGTCATTAAAAAAGATCAGCGTTATGTTTTTACCCTTTCTACAGAATGATCGTAGCTGATAAAAATGGATTATTAAATCAATAAATAATACATTTCTACTGGCAGTAGTCACATCCTAACTATAGAGGTAAACCACAAAATTCCTAGACTTACTCTTAACAAATACCTAGCTTGAGTTTTGCAGACCACATTTCTCTATTAAATCTTCTCATCTTCCTTTCCTCATCAATTCCTTCAGGCTATAGCTCTCTTCAGACTCCATGAGAAATTCAGAATCACCTCAAATATAAAAATAGCAGCTCTAAAGCTCTCAAGTTTAACTTTCCCTGACAAGACAATCACTTCTATTCTTTTTGCTAGTTTCCACATTCAGTGTTATTTTTGGTCTTTTTACCACACTAGGTTTGTTTATCTGCAGTGTGGTGGGCAGACTCTGAGATGGCCACCATGATTCCTGCTTTTGGGTATTCACATCCTTGGGTAATCCTCTTGAGTATGAGGATGACCTGTCACTCAATTCAAACCAAAAGATTATGGCAAAGTCATAGGAGATATGTGATTACATTCCATAAAAACATAATGCCATTCTTGCTAGAAGAAGCTTCTGTAAATGTGAACTACTTATGCAGAAGGCCATGTGATAGGCTACTGAAAGCAATCTCCTGCTGACACTCAGCAAGGGCCAATGGTCTGCAAGGACTACTGATTTCTGTTAACAATTATAGTGAGCATAGAAGCAGAGCTTTCCCTATCTGCACTTTTGATAAGACCCCGGCTCTGACCAATGCTTTGATTAGAGGCTTGAAGAAAACCCAGCTAAACTGTGACTGGAAGCCCCATCCACAAAAACTGTGAGGTAATAAATCTGACTACATTTGTGGTAATGTGTTATATAGCAACAGAGAACTAAGGCACTCAGCTACTACTTCAGCTGCTGTGGTTTGAATATGTCCCCAAAATTCACATGCCGGAAACCTAACCCCAATTGCAAGTGTTGGGAAGTGGAATCTGATAAGAAGTGCTTAGGTAAAGTTATTTCAAGAGTGGACTACTTATCATGAAAATGGATTGCTGAGATTCTGCCCCCTCATTCTCTCCCTGTCTCACTTATGCTAGCTTGACATTCTGCCATCATATGATGCAACTGAAAGACCTTCAACCAGACATAGCCCCTCACGGGGACTTTCTCCAGAACCGTGAGCTGAGCAACTTCCTGTTGTTTATAATTTACCCAGTCTGCAGTAAATTATATAGCAGGAATAAATGAACTAAAGCATCAGCTTATGCAATTCATTCCTTACAAAAAAATAAATACTTACAGAGTAGCACTTACTCCCAGGAAACTACTCTAAATACTGGGGATGCAGTACTGAACGAGACTGAGAAAGGCACTGCTCGTGTCAGTCAATAAACAAAATAAATACCTGGGGCTGGAGTGGTGGCTCAGCAGTTACAGCACTTGCCTGGCATGCGCAAGGACGAGGGTTCAAGCCCCGGCACCACGTGTACAAAAAAATGTTGGAAAAATGAAAGCCACATGAAAAACTAAATAAAATCGATTCTCTCTCTTTCTCTCACTGTCCCTCCCTCTTTAAAAATAAATAAATAAATAAATACTTAACATTTAGTCAACAAGTATTGGGGCTGAGCAAGGAATGAATAGAGTGAGAAAATATGACATTAAACAGAGCCATGAAAATATGATGGAGCAAAAAGCAACAACTTAAAGCCTGGACTCAGGAGTAGGCAAGTCCAAGGAACAGAAGCTGGAGGACAGGTCATATAGAATCCTGCTCTAAGTGTAACCAAGGCTGTTGAAGTGCTTTTAGTAGGGACTGACATGATTTGGCATATGCTATTTTAAAGATCACTCTGGTTGCCACAGAGAAAACATAACGTATTAAAGGGAAAGGAGAGAGACAGAAAGAATAATCAGGAGGCTATTTAAGTTGAGAGGTGATGAGAATCTATTAAAAAGCAATGCTATTAAAGATGGTGAGAGGTGACAGTATAAAGATATATTCTGAAGGTACACTAAGTAGAATTTGCTCATAGCTCAAACAGGTTTTAAGAATAAAAGATGAGCCTAGGTTTAAGGACAATAGTAATTATAAGAATATTGGTACTATGTATTCAA
This sequence comes from Aplodontia rufa, assembly GCA_004027875.1. Lineage (NCBI taxonomy): Eukaryota > Metazoa > Chordata > Mammalia > Rodentia > Aplodontiidae > Aplodontia > Aplodontia rufa. The sequence continues at coordinate 96,895 of PVKS010002775.1, forward strand.
TAGAGAAACAGGAGAAAAATTTATTTAGTTGGGGATTATTTAGGGGCTAGAGTTGTGGCTCAACACTTGTGGCGCTCGCCTGGCATGCGCAAAGACATGGGTTCGTACCCCAGGACCACATACACAATGGAGTGTTGGAGCAACAAAAGTCACATGAAAAACTAAATAAAAATAAAATTGATTCTCTCTCTCTGTCCCTTTCTCTCTTAAAAAAAAAATCTATTTAGAGATATCAAATATATGGCTGGATGTACAAGTCTAAAACTTAAGGTAGAAGTTGACTCTGGAGTTCAAAATGTAAACATCAACTAACAGATGCTTTAAGACATGTGAGGCACTTAATGCATGAGAGTATATGAAGAAAGAATATAAATGGAGAAAAGGTCCAAATAAGGCAGCAAAGAGACTCAACAAGGACAGTGAGATAGGAGAATGCAGTGTCTTAAAAGTCAAAAAGTTTTGAATATGGGGCTGGAGGGGTGGCTCAGCAGTTACAGCAATTGCCATTGCAAGAGTGCGTCCACGTGTTCGAAACCCAGCACTACATATGCAACAAAGTGTCAGAGCAACGAAAGGCACATGAAAAACTAAGTAAAATTGATTTTCTCTCTCACTGTCCTTCTCTCTTAAAAAAAAATTTTTTTTTTTTGAGCAGGAGGGCAGAAGGCTAACTATATCAAATTCCTTTGAGGGAAAGAAGAGGAAGACCGAGAAATTACCTTGATTTATAATAAGGCAGTCACTAGTGATCATGATGCATTCAATGGTAGGAAAGAAAGGCTAACTGGAAAGGTACCAAGAAAGAATGAAAAATAAAGATGTACAGATAATGAAAATACAGAATCCTATAAAAAGACCAGAAGAAAGTGTAGTACATTAACGATGTACTAAGTGTGTAAATGAGGTCAGGATGGATTCTTTTTTTAACTCTTCTCTTTCTTAGGATGAGCAGAAACATGACATGCTTGTATGCTATCATAAACAGTCCAGCAGATGACAAATATGATGATGGGAAGAGGGATGATACTGCAGAAACAAACTTCTTTTTCTTCTTTTTTTTAGAGAGAGAGGGACAGTGAGAGGAGAAAGAAGAAAGAATAAAGAAGAAGAAGCAGCAGCAGCAGCAGAAGAAGAAAGAAAGAAAAACAACAACAACAACAACAAAAGAGAAGAGAATCAATTTTATTTAGTTTTTCATGCAGCTCTTGTTGCTCCAACACATTGTTGCGTACATGTTGCTGGGGTACGAACCCACCTCCCTGCAAATGCCAAGCAAACACTCTAACTGCTGTAACTCCAGTCCCCAAATTTCTTGAATAGACAAAAAGGAACAGGATCTAGTGTATATGTAGAGCTTAAGCCTCAGGGAAAAAGAAAGACGGGCCATCTAAGAAAAGTAGAATGTATATATGGGTGTTTACGGTGAACAAAAAATTAGGACAAGCCACTCAAGGGAGGCGAAGGGGAAATACTGGGAACTGAGTTAAAATAAGGTATACTCCAAGCTTTTATAATTAAGTCAATGTATAGTCTATTGCCATTTACATCAAAAAAGAACAGGGGGTAGGGGGAAATGAGAGGAAGGGGCAAAATTGGGGACTGAATTAGAACAAGTTAAACTCCATGCTTTTATAATTATAACATTGTATATATTCTTATATCATGTATAGTTAAAAAAGAACCAATGAAAAAAATTATAAGTATCTCTTCCCAGATTAAATCTTTAAAAAGGAAACACAAGACCAATATAGCCTTTTAATTAATAAATCTAAGTACATGCAAATCAGGCAAAGACAAGTTTTTTTGCTTTTTGGTTTTGTTTTTAATTCTTCTCAGGGGAGTAAAACCTACCTGGACTCTCCACTCTCTTATAGTGGTAAGGGTTGATACAAACTTCTTTTTGCTTAGATCCAAAAGGAAATTCACAAATATCCAATGGCTTTAGCTCATGATGACTCTGCAAATCAGGCCAGCGCCAAACACGACAATATATAACATGGGGTAAGCCCTTCCTGTGAGAAACCTGTAGGCGTCCATCTAAAGATCTGGGAATAGTGACACATTTGCTTGGCTGTCCTGGACTGCTCAAGGCTTTCTCCAGTTCCTCCATGGCACCCTTTTTCTTTTTCAGCTTTTTCACCAAAGCATCGACTGCCTTTTCTGCCCATTTTTCCTCCTCATCACCTTGTTTCCAGCCCAACAATCGCTTCACTGCTGGACTAGTAAAAGAAAACAAGCTGGCCATTGACGTCATTTGATACGAATCTTCAGAGACCTTCCTGTAATCAAAGTCAGTCACTACTGAAAGAACAGATCACAGGTGAAAAGTCACATATAGGTCCTAAGCGGAAGTTCCAATTAAAGAGGGAGGAGTGACATTTATCTTCACAAGTGCCATATGCTTCTTTCATTGGTTCAAGACCTAAAAGAAAAAGCAGGAAAGGATCCTAATTTAAACCAATTCAATTTACATACATTTAAATCAATGTAACTGAAAAATATATTAATTGTCACTAAGAGCAGAAAAGCATTACAAAGTAAAACAAAAAACATAAATCTACATTCTTTGACTACTTACTTCCTTCTTCACTGCATGAACAGATAATTGATTGACAATGCCAAACCATAACCAAAAGTAAAAATAGACTGCTTTATGTTCTATGTATTATTTAAAATCAACAACAAAACCACCTTTGGAATTTATTTTCTTCCATCAGTCTTCTAAGATCTGCTCATGAAGTTCTTTCCTTCACCAAAATCCATGTATGTTACATGCAGTCAATTCTGGACATGGCATGTCCCCAAAGCCCCCTACAGTCTCTTTTTCCTTTATTTTTTTTTTGGGGGGGGGCAATACTGAGGAAAAGCTGGGATTTGGGATTACAGATGTGCACCATCACCCCCAGCTAACCCATTATTCTTTTACAAATGTTTTACTATTCAAGTCATATTATCAGATGCAATTATATTAAAAGTTGTCACAATTTGTACCAAACCTTCAAATAAATCATAGCTAACAGAAAAAAGGAAAGTATATATTTAAAACTAAGAATGCTGAAAAGATTTAGAGAGAATAAATACATATTTCAACCCAAAGACATTCAGTTTATATTTTATAACTTCTACTGGTTTCTGTGGACTATTAAGCATATTAGTGAAGATGTTCCAGAAAAACTAACATTCTGTAGCACTAGTCTTGGTAATTTCAAGAGAAAGTGATTCACAGTAGCAGTCTACCACTAACAGTAGTTAAAAAAATCACCATACATTACTATACGGCCAACTACAGACAATGTGCACCTACTGAAATAACCAGAATAATGTTTAGAAAAAGAACATACTTCCTCTCTTGCACCACTTTACCAAATAATGCTATAGCTTTTGACAAATGCTAGCAAATTCTAAAGTCAAGACTGTTCTAGACTGGAATTGTATCTTCCCAGAAAAGAACACATGTGCTTAGTTAAAACCAGGTAAATATAAAGTAAAACTGGTTGTTTGTTATGTGCTATGCATGTACTGTGATCAGCCATGATGGAGTTTTAAAAAATTACACAAAATAGTCTTCTTCTTAAAAACCAACAGATTCATTCATTCAATATACACTTGCTGAGACCCTGTAAGCACTAGGAACTGTCCTGGATACTGATAGTGGTAGTGGATAGTACTGACTGTCCAGTCTGCTTAGAACCAAGGGGAAAGGGTGCAGGAAAGTAAAGGTATACTCTTAATGTAAAGATATGTGCCTTAAAAATGAAGAAAATAAACAATAATAGATGCTGGAAGGATTGTGGAGAGATAGGCACACTAGAACGCTGTTGGTGGAACTGCAGACTGGTACAGCCCCTCTGGAAAGCAGTGTGGAGAATCCTCAAAAAAACTAGGAATGAACCCACCATATGATCCAGCTATTCCTCTACTGGGTATTTTTCCAGGGAGTTTAGAATCAGCAAATTACAGTGACACAGCAAAATCTATGTTCAGAGCAGCTTAATTTACAACAGCTAAATTATGGAAACAACCCAGATGCCTCTCACTGGATGAATGGATCCAAAAACTGTGGTACATACATACCATGGAGTTCTACTCAGCAATTAGAAACAATGATATTGCAGCCTCTGAAGGTAAATGGATGGCTATGGAAGAAATTATGCTGAGTGAAATCAGCATAACCCAGAGAACCAAGGGTCAAATGTCTTCATTCATCCGTGGAGGCTGGAGCTAATCCCTGACCACTGTGAAAGGTAGTCAACTCTCATATATTAAACCCTGAAAAGGTGTAGTGACATACAACCTAAGGCATTCACAGAGATGTACTGGGAAGGGGAGGAGGGATAAGGGCGGGTAATTAGGGGGGCTCTAGGGGGTAAATCTAATTTTCAGAATATAAATATATTGTTTCATTGGAAGCATATTTGATTGTTCAACAAATAAATTTCTTAATAAAAAAAATGTGCTTTGTGCCTAGTCTTCCTTAACCCAGTGTAGGATGTTTTTGCCAGGTAAGCAAAACTTCCTACATTAAACTGGAGATGTAACAGGAGATTAACAGGTCACAGAATGTGAAGTATTATATGCTAAAAGAACTGTAAGAAGGGCTGACCTCTGTCATATCTATGTCAGGGATGTTAGAACAAAATCTAACTGGTTCAGAAAGTAGAAAGTACAGGCAAGGTTTGACTGTCTCAGATGAGAAAAAAAAATTCCAAAGGCAAAGGGACACTAACAAAAACTATACAAGCAGACATGAACAGAGCATTTCCTAAAAGAGAAAAGAGAAAAAAACCTCGCTGACTGGGATCTTTTTCAGGAATACAGGATCAGTGTAGTCTAGAAAAGGCAGTATGCGTGGGAGGTGATATAAGGAGAGGGAGAAAGAGAATATAAGCAAGGGAGAGATACATTGAAAAGGAGAGACACTTAAAAGACCAAAATTCAGAATACACAGTTCATTCTAAATGTAGCAGTGATTATAGAAACAATACAATAAACTGTGACAATGGAGATTAAATGAGTTACAGTATAAGAATGTTATACAGCCATTAGAATAAGGTAGATACTATAACATTAAGGAAAGGTATTTCATCCTGTTTCCTCATCTAAATTTAGAACTGTGCAGGGTGCATAGAAACTACTTAACAAATGTTATCTATTCATCTATTATCGTCATTCATAGGGAAGTAGTAATATGGACAAAAAGAAAAGCTGGTTGTGTATATAAACAGAGAATAAGGGCCAGAAGGCTACACACCAAATTATTCATTGCTCTTACCTCTGAAAAGAGGTGGAAGAAAGGGGCCCTGCATGATTTGTTCCATATATTTCGCTACTGTTTTAACAACGAAGACCATTAAAACATTATTTTAAATAGTGTTAAAATAAAAACAGTAATCTAAAATCGAATTATGATAACAGAATGAAATTAACAATACTAACATAAAAACCAGGTGAAACTAATGCCTACTATTAGAAGTCAAGATTGTGGTTACCCTTCAAAGGGAAGAGTGAGTAGTAACTATTCAAGAATCTCAAGGGCTTCTGCTGTACTAGTAAAGTTCTGCTTATTGTTCTGTCTGGTTATATGTTAAGATTTCAGTTTGTGGGGCTGAAGCAGTAGCTCAGCAGTTATGGTTGACTGTCCGGCATGTGCAAGAACGTGGGTTGGAACCCCAGTACCACTACCACGTATGCAACAAAGTGTCTGAGCAACAAAAACCACATGAAAAACTAAATAAAATTAATTCTGTTTTTCTCGCTCTCTCACTGTCCTTCTCTTTAAATAAAAAAAAAAAATTTCAGTTTGTGAAAATTCAGCTGGTTGGGTACTATATAATGTGAACACTTTTCTGTGTGATTTTAATATTTTCTTGACATAAAAAGGTAAGCAGGGCTGGAGCGGTGGCTCGGTAGTTATGGTGCTTGCCTGGCATGTGCAAGTACACGAGTTCAAACCCCAGCAACCCACATACACAACTAAGTGTCAGAGCAACGTCAGCCATGTGAAAAACTCAATAAAAATTGATTCTCTCCATCCTCTGTCTCTCTCTCTCACACACACTGTCCTTCTCCCTTTAAAAAAAAAAAAAAAAGGTAAGCGGCTAGAGCAGTGGCTCAGTGGCTATGGCACTCATGTGGCATGCGTGAGGATGCAGGTTAAACCCCAGCCACACATACACAACTAAGTGTTGGAGAAACAAAAACCAGATGAAAAACTAAATAAAACTGATTCTCTCTCACTGTCCCTCTCTCTTAAAAATAGAAAGAAAAAAAAAAAAGAAAGAAAGAAAAAGTGAATCATTATCTGTTTTCTCTCCCCCTGAATCATTATCTGTTTTCTCTCCCCCCCATTCTGGTCTCCATTCAGTTCCCATCTCACAGGTAATCCCCTGTTTGCCTTTAAAGTCCTTCAAACAAATTTTATACATAAACAAGCAAATACAAATATATGTATTTTCTTTACATAAGTAGCTGCATTCTGAAAAAAGTACAAAAAGAATTGGAATTTATCTTTAATATCTTTCCAGATTAGATCCAGATCTTTCTAGAGTTCCACATTCTCTTCTGCAACACAGAATTCCAGTGTAAAACTAATCCATTAGTAGGTCAAAACATATCATCCCCCTGCTCAAAATCATCTAGTGACTTCTCATGAAACTCAAAACCCAAACTCCTTACATTACTTTATAGGACCTAAATGATCTGGGCCCTGGCTTCTTCCTTCAAACTCATTTCATAACCATTCTCTGAGCTAACTCTGCATTTAACTACACTTGACTTCTTTGCATTTCTCAACAACTCTAAGGTTATTTCTACTCCAAGGCCTCTACACTTGATATTCCCTACCCTAGAATTTCCTTCTCCCAGATCTTAACATAGCTTATTCTCTCAATTAATTCATTTGCTCAAATGGCACCTCCTGAAATAGGAATTCCCTGACCACTTGAACAAAAATAGCATAACACCCATTTCCACATAACTCTATCGTAACCCTGTCCAATTTTCCCTCATAGCATTTACCCTAACCTAATATCATAGTATCAGTTTTACTTATTTACTATGTCTTCCTTTGCCAATGAAATGTTAGTAGGCATTACTTATCTTATCTTATCTTATCTTATTATCTTATCTTTCCTACCCACCACCAGATCTCCTGGACCTAGAGTAGTGTCTATTTATAAAATAAATAAAGTGAGTGAAAAGAAGTAACTTACAAAAATATGTGGAGACAGCCACCCAGATACAGTGCCACACGCCTGTAATCCCAGTTGCTCAGAGACTACAGCAGGAGGAGTGTAAATTCAAGTCCAGCCTGGGCAACTTAGCAAGACCCTGTCTCAAAATAAAAAGATCTAAGGATACCAAAATCCTACAATGTGCAAGTCCCTTATGCAAAATGGTATAATACTTGCATATAACCTATGCACATCCAAAAATATATCCTTTAAATCATCCCCCCTTTATAATACCTATTACCTTACGTAAATGCTATTAGTTGTTTTACTGTATTATTTAGGGAACAATGAAAAAGTCTGTACACATTCAGTACAGGCACAATTTTTTTGTAATATATTTGATATTGGGAAACTCCAAGGGTACAGAACCTACAGATATGAAGGACCAACTATACATAATATACATAAAATTTAAAATAAAAAAATAACATTATAGATATATACATACACAATGAGAGAATAAAAATATGTGCGGAAATGACATATATCACCCTTAGGTTCCTAAATACTTGTGTCTCCAGTAAGCAGGGAAAGAACAATGAACATGGAAAAAACTTTAGTTGTTTTTTTAAACTGGATTTGAATTAAATAGGCAAATCACCTATTGTGATACACAGATGTTTTTTCTACTTTTCTATATATTTAAGTATTTCAAAATTCAAAAAATCCAATAATTGTGATTTTTAAAAGCAATATAATGAGGGGCTGGAGTGGTAGCTCACCAGTATTGGGCTTGCCAGGCAAGCATGAGGAACTGGGTTTGAACCCCAGCACCACATACACAACTAAGTGTCAGAGCAATGAAAACCAGATGAAAAACTAAATAAAACTGATTCTTTCCCCCTCTTAAAAAAAAAAAAAGTAGTATAATGAAAGCAAATAGATGAGCAGATTCTGTCTTTCACTAAGGTATATGACCAGGACTAGATTATCTAGAGGGGATCATTCCAAAGTTACTTAAATGTTGAAACAATAAAATAGACTAGTGATACATGCTTTACAAACTGAATACATACTTTACTAACTGAAGAGTGCTATTCAAACATGAATAATGATCATTACCATTCAAAGGGAAAAGCCAAGACTTGAGAGAATTGATGAATTTGTTACCAATCTAATAATCAATGTACCACTAAATCTATACATTTTCAGGTCAGCCCAAATTCCTGTACCTTATTTACTTCTCTGTATCTTCCAAGAGAAATCTTAGTTATCTTTAATGATAAGCTTGAATCCATCCCTTCTTATAAATACTTCTGGCATGACCCTACCCTAAAGAGGCTATGGTTATTGAATATTTATCATAAAAACTAATTAAGGGACTGGAGTGGTGGCTCAATGGTTACAGTGCTTGCCCTGCATGTGTGAGTACTCAAGTTCAAACCCCAGCACCACACACACAAAGAAGGTGTTGGAGCAAGGAAAGTCACATGAAAAACTAAATAAAATTGATTCTATCTCTAATAAAAAAAAACTATGAAAAAAAACTAATTAAGAAGACACTGATAAGAATATACCTACTTTTCAAAATCCTTCCAAGAGTCTGGAGTAACCTGGCATTATTTCGTGCACTGAACCACATACTATGAGAGTCTTTAGTGAACTGCCATTGACTTTTCTGTTGGTTCCTGCCATAGGTTGGATATAGTTTAAGTCTGATCCCCAAGGAAGCTTAGTCTTCAGTATGGTAGTACAGGAGGTGAAGGAAACTTAAAGCTAGGGCACAGTGGAAAGTAACTGGGGCACTGGGGCAGCTGTCCTTAAAAGGGACTAGGGTAGTTCTTGTGAGACCCCGAGTTAGTTCTCACAAGCACTAGTTGTTATAAAAGAGCAAAATGGGCCCTTTCCCACATTCTGGCTTCCAGTCAAGTCATATGAACTTTCCCTCTCATATACATTCCCACTATTATGCCATCTGCCATGATATAAAATAGGTAGGAGTGACTTGCAAGAGCTAGTACCATGCTGTTAGGATTTTCAGCCTCCAAAATAGAAGCCAAATAAACTTCTTGTCTTTATGTTACACAGACTCAAGCATCTGGTTATAGTAACTTTAAAACGGACTGTTATAAGGCTGGAGTGGTGGCTCAGCGGTTGCAGGGCTTGCCCAGGATGCGCAAGTACACAGGTTCAAACCTCAGCACCCACATGCATAACTAAGTGTCAGAGCAACAAAAGCCATGTGAAAACTCAATAAAAATTGATTCTCTCTGTTTGTCTCTCTCTCTCTCACTGTCCTCTCTTTAAAAAAAAGAGGCGGGGGGACTGTTACAGTCTGGATGTTGACTATCCCCTAAAGGTCCACATGATGATCGGTTACTAGTAAATTTTAAAAAATAAAGTATATTGCATAATGAAGTATACAAATCTTAAGTGTATACAGGTTAATTAATTTTTCCATATAAAACACTTATATCATCACATCCCCAGCATGATGCTACTGGGAGATTGTGAAACCTCTGAGAGGTGAGGTCTTGTGGGAGGTCCTTAGGTCATTGGAATTTTACCCCACAAAAGGGGATTATGGAACCCCACCCATTCCTGTTTTACCTCTATTTCCTGGCTCATGAGGTAAGTAGTTTGCTCTGCCACGGGCTAATGTGCCACCCTTGTCAGAGGCCCAAAGTAATTGGGTTACTCAATCTTGAACTGCAACCTTCAGAACTGTGAGTCAAAATAAACCTTTTCTTCATAAGTTAATTGCCTCAGGTATTTTATTACAGTAATGCAAAACCAACTAATACAAGGGCTAACACAACTATACATAAAAGATATCTTGAAATTTTACAGTCAAATGACTAAGATAATGACAATTTCTTTCTTTGTTTCTTTCTAAGAGAGGGACAGTAAGAGAGAAAGAGAATGAATCAATTTTATTTAGTGTTTCGTGTGGGCTTTGTTGCTCTGACACTTAGGTGTGTACGTGGTGCTGGGCTTTGCTTGGGTCCTCGCACATACCAGACAAGCGCCGTAACCACTGAACCACCGCTCCAGCCCCAGATAATGACAATTTCAATAACAGAAATAAGGACATCAACAAGTATGTCTGTTAGTAGAGATGAATGGTAAACTCACTGGGAAAAAGTCAAGTCCAGAGATACAACTTTAGCAAGGTAAAGGTGAGAATCATTTAAAATTTTACACAAAGACCCAAAATAATAACAACAACAAAAAAAGTTTTCAACAGTGAAAAGAGCAACAAGTAAATACTTAAATTAATATTAGGAAACAATGTTAGGAAAGAAGAAAAATAGTTACTGATAAAGAATTGTTCAAATGACAGGCTTAGAACTAGATACAGCAGTATGTCATAAGAGTAAACACATGGAAGAGTTCAAAGAAAATATGAACAAAGAAAAGTTCAGTGACTTGGAGAAAGGGGATGCCATCAATTAAACTTCAGAAGATTGGCTTCATAAAAAACAACGAGTATCAGATTTTAAAACTTAATACTGCAAACAAGTACTTTCTTAAGATTACCATGCAGAAGGGTCAAATATGGACTTTTTGAGTCCCACTGGAAGGCGCTCAGGACACCACTGATAGGACCCCCATCAGGAGCAGTGCTGCTCAGGACCAACGGAGGAGGTTTTCCACCTGCAGCAGCCCTGCCTACCAGACATCCAGTGTTCCTGCTTGGCCTATTTGAGTCCTGCTGGAAGGTAGGTTTCCGTTTTGGAAGGTTCAGATTTGCAACCTTCAACCTGGAACCAAAAGGTAGACAGAGCAACACCAGGACCCAGCAAAAATAGCATCCAGAAGAAGGTGATCATCAAAGAGTTGGGGGCTCATCCGACCATTTGACTTGCAAGGAAAAACCACCTGGAGAACTGCCTGCTTTCCTTCAGGAAATCTCAATTCAGAGATCCACAGGAAGCTCTGCAAAATGAAGAATCAAACAAGGAGAGGTTCACCTCAAACCCAAAACTCCCCCAAAAAGGATGCCACTGATAGGGGTTGAGACGAAAACCTTGAAAGTATTATTAATGATCTGATTACTAAAAGGAACAATGAACTAAAAGAAGATATAATGAAGGGACTAAGTGAGAAGACTGAAGAGATGAAAATCTCTATTATCAAAGAAACAGACATACTCAAAAAGGAAGTAACAGCTAAAATCTGCAGTCAATGACATGACAAGAACCATGTAAGAATTTAATAATAGACTCACTTCTATAGAAAACAGAACCTCAGCTCTTAAAGAAAGAACTTCTGACAATGAGGACAGACTGAGCGAGCTAGAGCACACAGATGACAAAAAAGAAAAAAAACTCACAGAACACGAACAGAATTTTAAAAATGTCTAGGATGAAATGAGAAGAAAGATTTTAAGAGTAATTGGCATACAGGAAGAAATTGAAACACAAACAAATGGGATAAGGAATATTCATTCTCAAGGAAATTGCTAAAGAAAATTTTGCCCATATAAAAACAGAGTCAGATTATGCTCATCAGGAAGCCTAATCAAATGAGAAGCTCACCAAGACACATCATATTTAAAATGTACAACAGGTAAATCAATGAAAGAATATTGAAAGCTGCAAGGGAGAAACACCAAATCACATTCAGAGGCAAACCAAACAGAATCACATCTGACCTTTCAGTTCAGACTGTGGAAGCAAGAAGATCTTGGAAGAAGATCTTTCAATGTCTGAAAGAACACAACATGTAGCCAAGAATACTATACCCAGCAAAACTCACCTTCAAATTTGAGGGGGAAATAGGAACTTTTCATGATAAGAACAAACCTGCAGCACTCGTGAACAGAAAGCCAGCATTACAAAGAATTCTCAAAGATAAATGGTCTCAATGCACCAATCAAATGACACAGAGACACAGACTAGCAGATTGGATCAAAAAACAAAATCCAACAATGTGCTGCTTACAGGAAACCTACCTTACAGCCAGTGACACCCACAGATTAAGAGTGAAAGGATGGAAAAAAATCTACAAGGAATATGGCCCAAGAAAACAAGCTGGAGTTGCAATACTTATATCCAACAAAGTGGATTTCAAACATAAATTAATCAAAAGAGATAAAAGAAGGCTACTACATCCTAGTAAAGGGGACAATACAACAGGAGGAAGTAACCATAGTAAATATATGCTCTCCAAACACCAATGCTACCAACTATGTGGAAAAAATACACCAAGATATAAAACCACTTGTGGACCTCAACACAATAGTACTGGGAGACTTTAACACTCCTTTATCACCAACAGACACATCATCAAAGCAAAGAAACAATAAAGAGATCTCCAATCTAAACACCACCATAAATCAGACAGACTTAACAGCCATCTACAGAATATCCCACCCCAAATTGGCAAAGTATACCTTCTTCTCAGCAGCACATGGATCCTTCTCCAAAATAGATCGTATACTAGTTCACAAAGGAAATCTCAGCAAATATAAAAAAGTAGATATTATTCTTATCAGACCATGATGCCATGACCCTAATAATTAACAGCAAAAACCATGGCACAAAACACACATATATGTGGAGATTGAATAACAAACACCCTATTAAATGAAGAATGGATCCAAGAAGACATGAGAACAGTAATTAAGGAATTCTTGGAAGAGAATGAGAATGAGGACACAACATATCGAAACCTCTGGGACAGCATGAAAGCATTCTTAAGGGGAAAACTTATTGCACTGAGTGTCCACATTAAGAATCAGAAGAGATCCCTAATAAATAAGCTTATGCTCCAACTCAAATCTCTACCAAAGGAAGAACAGTCTAATCCCAAAGCCAGCAGAAGACAGGAAATAATTAAGATCAAAGCTGAAATCAACAAAATTGAGAATAAAAAAACAATAAAAAGAATTGACGAAACAAACAGCTGCTTCTTCAAAAAAATAAATAAAATTGACAGACCCCTAGCTAACTAAAAGAAGGAGAGAATCAATGGAAATCAACAAAACCACCAACAAAAAGGGGGTGATCACCACTGACCCCTTGAAATTAAACAGATTATCAGAACATATTTTGAAAAACTATACTACTCTAAATCAGATAATATGGATGACATGGACAAATTTCTAGACACATACAACTTCCCCAAATTGACACAGGATGAAATTGAAATCCTAAACAGCCCAATAATGGGTACCAAAATCCACACAGCAATTAAGTCTTCCAAAGAAGAAAAGCCCAGGATGGATTCTCTGCAGAGTTTTACCACACCTGTGAAGAAAAGCTAACACCTCTCCTTATGAAGCTAGTCTAAGAAATTGAAAAAGAGGGAACTCTCCCAAACACTTTTGATGAAGCAACCATAACTGACACCAAAACCCAACAAAGACACATCAAAAAAAGAAAACTACAGACCAATATCCCTCATGAATATCGGTCCAAAAGTACTTAATAAGGTTCTTGCAAACCGCATTCAAAAACACATCAAGAAAATAATTCAACATGATCAAGCGGGCTTCATTCCTGGTATGCAAGGTTGGTTCAACATAAGCAAATCAATTAATGTAATTCATCACTTAAACAGTATTAAGGACAAAAACCATATGATGGTCTCAATAGATGCAGAAAAGGCCTTTGATAAAATCCAGCACCCATTTATGCTCAAAACTCTAGAGAAAATAGGGATCATAGGAACTTATCTTAACTTTGTAAAGCCCATATATGCCAAACCCTCAGCTAGTATACTACTAAATGGAGAAAGGTTGAAAGCATTTCCACTGAACTCAGGAACAAGACAAGGCTGCCTGCCCTCTTTCACCGTTTTTATTCAATATAGTCCTCGAGACCCTGGCTGGAGCAATCAGACAGGAGGAAGAAATCACACGGATAAGAATAGGAAGAGAGGAAGTCAAACTATCCCTTTTTGCTGATAACATGATCCTATATCTGGAAGATCCAAAAAACACCACCAGAAAACTGACAGAGCTTTTAAATAGATTTGGCAAAGCAGCAGGCTATAAGTCAACACCCATAGTCAATAATATGCCAACAATAATAGGGAAGAAGAAGGAATTAGGAAATCAATCCCATTCACAATATCCTCTAAAAGAATAAAATGCTTGGGAATTAATCTACCAAGAGAAGTAAAAGACTTCTACAATGAAAATTATCGAACACTGAAAACAGAAATTGCAGAAGATCTGAGAAAATGGAAAAGTGTTCCATGCTCTTTGTTAGGCAGAATTAACATAATTAAAATGGCCATTCTGCCAAAAGCACTGTACAGATTCAATGCAATCCCCATCAAGACTCCAATGTCATTCTTTATAGATACAGAAAAAGCAATTCTCAAATTCATTTGGAACAATAAGAAACCCAGAATAGCCAAAACATTACTAAGCAAGAAAGATGAAGCAGACGGTTTTGCAATACCAGTTCTAAAACTATACTATCAGGCTATAGTATTAAAAACAGCATGGTATTGGTATCAAAACAGGAATGAAGACCAATGGAATAGAAGACTCTGAGACAAAGCCCCAAATCTTTAAACATCTGATCTTTGACAAACGGGGTCAAAATATAACATGAAGGAGAGACAGTCTATTCAACAAATGGTGCTGGACAAACTGGACAGCTACTTGCAGAAAACTGAAATAAGATCCTTATCTCTCACCGTGCACAAAAATCAATTCTAAATGGATGCAGGAATTAGGAATTAAGCCAGCTACCATACATCTGCTAGAAGAAAAATTAGGACCAATACTCCAGCATATGGGAGTTGTAATGAGTTCCTAAACAAGGATACTAAAGTGAAAGAATTACAGTCTAAAATTAATGAGTGGGATGCCATTAAACTATAAAGTTTCTGTACAGTCAAGGAAATAGTCAAAACAGTCAAGAGACAACCTACAGAATAGAAGAGAATCATGGCCTGTGATCCCTCTGACAGGGGACTAATATCCAAAATTTATATAGAACTCAAAAAACTCAATAACAAAAACACAAACAATCCAATCAATAAAAGGGCCAGAGAGCTAAATAGAAACTTCTCAACAAAGGATATTGAGCAAGCCAATGAATACATGAGAAAGTGTTCTAAATCACTAGCAATCAGAGAAACGCAAATCAAAACTACCTTAAGATTTCACCTCACTCTAGTCAGACTGGCAAAGATGAAGACGAATAAAAACAAATGATGAAGGGGCTGTGGGGTGATAGGAACACTAGCGCACTGTTGGTGGAATTGCAGACTAGTCCAGCCGCTCTGGAAAGCAGTGTGGAGACTCCTCAAAAAATTAGGTTTGGATCCACCATATGATCTGATCCAGCTATCCCTCTTCTGGGTATTTTCCCAGGGGAGTTAGAATCAGCACATTACAGCAACACAGCAATATCCATGTTTATAGCAGCTCAATTTACAATAGCTAAATTATGGAACCAACCCAGATGACCCTCACTGGATGAATGGATCCAGTTCTGGTATATATATACAAAGTTCTGGTATATACATACATACATACATACATACATACACACACACAATGGAGTTTTACTCAGCAATTAGAAACAATGATATTGCATCTATTGAAGGTAAATGGATGGCTTTGGAAGAAATTATACTGAGCAAAGTTGGTCAAACCCAGAGAGTCAAACCCAGAAAGTCAAGCGCAGAATGGTATCCCTCATTTGTGGAGGATGGACCTAAACCCAGGCTCAGGAGTAAAGTAGACAAACTTATGTTTTAGATCCATAGAACAAAAATGAAAAAATGTTAATATTTATGTCATACAATGGTAATATATTTCATAAGATATTTGAACAAGCTATGTGTATGCTGCATACCTATACAAAAACGTAAATGTTTAATCCCATTGTCAAATATTTTGAAGAATAACAAGGGATGAGAGAAAGGGAGGAGAAGGAGAAATGTTGGAACTAAGATAAAGCAAGGTACATTCCAAGCAATTGTAAATGTCACTGTATATACTATATATATATATATAAGTTCTTCATAGGTATAAGAATTATGTCACTGTATTTAGGATTTTTAGGAACAATATAGGAC
>PVKS010002776.1:0-113069 GCA_004027875.1 Aplodontia rufa
TTTTAAATTTATTTTTGAGCAACCTTACAAGATTTTAACAAAACAATATAAAATGTGTATAAGATGTGTATATATTCTGGACATTGCAACTGTCCCCAGGAGTGCCCCCCCAATTACCCTCCCTTATCCCTCCCTTCCCCTTCCCGTTATAACTCTAAAAATAGTATTAAATTGTAAAGCATTACATCTTATCTGAATTAAACTCATGTTTCTAGATCAACTTTCTCATTGTCCGGAGTATATTTATAATGGCTATTTTAATATCTTTGGTTACTGATACTTTATCTGAATAATTTCTGCTTCCTTCCTCCCTCCTTTCCTTCCTTTCCTTTAGTACTGGTTGTGAGGTTGCATTTTCCCACCTCATTTTATACCTGATAATTAATTTGATTTATTAATTTTACATGGTTGATGACTGGATTTTTGGGGGGGTGGGTTTCCTTTAAGTGTACGGTTGGCTATTTTTTCTGATTACTAGTCCAATTACATGAAAATCAGTTGGATCCTTTTGATTCTTGCTTTCTAAGCTTTATTAATGCAGAGCTGCCATTAGCCTTAGAGCTAACATAGCCTTGCTGCTAAGGTAGTATTCTTCTGGGATTCTCTTTTTTTTTTTTTTTTTTTTTTTGACAGGAGTTACTGAGTTTTATCCTCAAAAAGTGGAGAGGCGGTGATAGGAAAAATATCACTCATTTATATAAAAGAGCATTTTAATCCTTAGAAACTTTGAAGACCATACATGATTCAGAAATGGGACTGTACCAAACAATGGCCAAAGGAGAATCATCCATTCTGTACCTTTTGTCACTCAAAGATGTGTTACCAGCTGTGATGATCATTGCTTGTCACCTCACATTATTTTATTTTTTAAGGAGAGAGAGAGAAAGAATAAATTTTATTTAGTTTTTCATCTGGCCTTTGTTTCTCCGACATTTAGTTGCGTGTATGCTGCTGGGGTTTGAACCTGGGTTCTTGTGCATGCCAGGTAAGCATTCTAAACACAGCCACCACTCCAGCCCCAGCCTCACATTATTTTTATGCACCTATTCACCATAGTCTACTTTCCCTTCCACATAAATTTAAGACCCTTTTCTCACACCCTAATATGCCATATCTCTAAGGCCTGGCCAGAATCTTGATATTGTGTGCCATATTGTCTTTTAGCTGATATCACCCATTTGGTATCACTGTGCCTGATCACCATGCCTTGTTTGTTGATAGAGAAAACATTGTGACTGGATTTTTCCCTTCCACTTGTCTCATGACGGGGTCCTGACCCACTTGCCCAAGAAACTACATGCAATTAAGAAATAGTTCAAGAACCAAACTGCTGGCTATTTCAGACTCGTGTCTTACAAACTGCTGAAGTACCTGTAATACAGGTCTTCGAAACAGTCTTAAGATCTAAACTTTTAGCTTTTTACAGCACCACCTCCCGTAACTCACGGGTCCTCAAGAATACCCTACACCCAATTCATGCCTGCCTTCCCTGCTCCCTCCTTCACCTGATGCAGGGATACTTCTCCATACCCTGAGTGGACACCTCCATGCTCTCTGGTGGAATATTAGCTGTGTCAGTTGTTGGTCTTTCCCCGTCTCGAGTGGCTCCCTCTCATGAACTCAGATTCTTCTGCAACCCTCCATAGGGCTCTCTGTGGAGCAGCCCCCTCTCCACACACATTTTCGCCCTCTTGGCATCCCTAATGCTGTCTGCAGTATCTCAGCTGAACTGCCTTCAGGTGTAAGTTAGTGCACTCAAAAACAACCCAGTTCATCCTATTGGTTTCTTGATTCTCTTTTGTGGTCCTTCCTGTTGCCTCCTATCAGAAAACCTTTCTTTTCCTTTATTGGTTATAGTTTAAATGAAGCAGGAAGGTAAATCCACGTCCCTGTTACTCCCTCTTAGTTGAGACCCTCCATTCTTAATTTAGTTTAGATTTTTATCTGGCTTTGTGTATTTTTCACAAAGCCATCATTTGCTCATTGAAACATTATTCATAATAACAAAAGCATTTCTTTCACTGAAGCTTCCATTAAACACGTTGAAAGCTATACTTACGGTATTCCTTTCCAAATTTCTAGACTTTCTCCTCCCCCGATTCCCCCACTAGTCTCCATAACAGTAAAAGGTTCAGCTCTCCAGATACATATGCTGGAAACATGGCAGACGTCTCTTCCTCACTTCACATCTCATTTATCATCTAGAGATCTTTGTTTTTCCTTCAAGAAACATCTTGAATCCTTTCATATATTTTGATTGCCATCAGTTCCATTGCACTAGTAGTCCTCACCACCATCTCCCCCTAGACTGTTCCAGTAGCCTCCTAAAAGATCTCTTTTATCCTGTGCTCCTTCTAGTTCATTTTAAAAATTATTTTCTTAAAGCAACAAATGCTGAACTAAAGTAAAGACATAATACAGAACCACTTTTCTGCCTTGTTTCTCCCCAATACTTTATCACATTCTTTACCATTTTCCTGGTCTTTTAGTGTTTCTGACTTTTATTTCCATAATTCTATTTATTTATTTATTTATTTATTTTAAAGAGAGAGGGACAGTGAGAGAGACAGAGAAAGAGAGAAACAACTTTATTTAGTTTTTCACATGGCCTTAGTTGCTCCAACACTTAGTTGTGTATGTGGTGCTGGGGTTTGAACCCAGGTCCTCATGCTTGCCAGGCAAGCGCCGAAACCACTGAGCCACCGCTCCAGCCCCTATTTCCATAATTCTAAATAATAGTTGTCCCACAGTGTCTCTGGGCGCTTGGTTCTAGGACCCCTCTCAAGTATCAAAATCTGCAAACACTCAAGTCTCTTATGTAAAATAGTGTAGCATTTGCATGTAGCCTTTACACTTAATATATCTAATACAGTGTAAATGCTGTGCAAGGAGTTGTTAAATAGTGAAAAAAAGAAATAGTATGGGCGGTGTTCGGTTTTTTCTTGAGTATTTTCTGTCCATGGAATGTGGACTCATGGATACAGGGCTGACACTACTTTTGATTTGTCAATTTTAGATATCTGTTGCCTTTTTCAGTAACTGTTAATAATTTTTTGCTAAGTTCGTGTCATTGTTTACATTATTTTACCAAGGTAACTGTTTTTCCTTGCTGAGCCCCTAAGTATGTATCTTACTTTTCCTGTCTCGTGCCTTGTCGTTTTTTCATTCATATGGTGCTGATTCTTCTACTTCATATTATTATTCTCTGTATTTTCCAGCATGATAAAACACACTGTCAGATAATAACCAGTCTTTTCCTTGTCCGCTTTTTTCTTCCAAGATACTCCAAAGCTCTGACATTCTGCTCCGATCTGGGGTGGATATTTTCCGAGCAAAGGTGTATAGTAATGGCCCCAGGACTTACTTTCATCATTGTCCAGTTAAATGTCTCTCTCCTCTCTCGTCTAATCTTTATCTTTTTGCTCTGTTTACTCCCATATTTTGGAAGGATGCACCCTTCATCAGTGTAGTAAGAAAAGATGAATGGGATGTAAATTTTTAAGATGTTATGTTTGAAACTGTCATTATTCTGCCCTTTGAATTGTTGGATCAGAAATTAGTTTCCCCTCCAATTTGGAAGTTATGTTAAGTTGTCTGTCTTTTCCACTGTTGCTATTAATAGTCCTTATGGTTCTTGGTTTTTATTTTCATCTTTTCCTTGTGGGCTGCTTTTTCTTTCTGCTAACTTTTAGGATTTCTTCTTTTTCCTTCCATTTGGAAACTATGACATTGTACCTTGGTTTTTATTTTCATTCGTTGTGTTGGGGACGCTGACCAGGGGATATTTCTTCTGATTCTGTGAAATTTTCTTGAATTGTTTCCTTGATGACTTCCTCCCCCTTTGTTTTCTTGTCCCGCACTTTGCCTCCCATTAGTCAGACATTGCTCTTGGATTGGTTCTCTTAACGTTGTATCTCTTCTGTTAAATCTTTTAATTGTGCCTATCATGTTTTAATTTTCAGTGTTTTATTTTTATCCAGTTTGTTATATAGGGTATTTGTGAATATTGGTTGTTAGTATAAATTATACCTCAACAGAACAGTGAAAAGAAATAGGACACTCTCTCACACACACACACCCCTGCTGTTCATTTCCAAGTGTACCTCTCTCTCTCTCTCTTTTTTTTTGGTAGGACTGGGAATTGAATTCAGGGTGCTCTGCCATTGAGCTACATCCCCAACCTTTTTATTTTTTATTTTGAGGAAGGGTCTTGGTTAATTGCCCAGGTTAGCCTCAAATTTGAGATCCTCAGGGCTGGAGCCGTGGCTCAGCAGTTATAGCACTTGCCTGGCATGCACAAGGACCTGGTTTCAAACACTAGCACCACGTATACAACAAAGTGTTGGAGCAACCAAGGCCTCGTGAAAAACTAAATAAAAATGATATGCTCTCGCTCTCCTCCCTCCCTCCCCCGCCCCACACTTCTTTAAAAATAAAAAATTGAGATACTCTTGCCTCAGCTTTCCAAATCTCTGGGATTATAGGCAAGTACCTTGTACCCTGCCAAGATCACACTTCTGTTATTTATATCATCCTATTCATTTCTCATAAATATCATTGTCTCCTTCTTGCATTTTAATTAAGGATGTTTTGCTTTGTTCCCTGCTTTATATCTGTTTCTCCCAAGTTGTGTGTCTGTTGTTTTTTTGTTTTGTGTATGTGTTGTGTTGTTTTGTTTGGGCATATGCTAAGCAGAAGCTCTACCACTGAGGTACACCCC
This sequence comes from Aplodontia rufa, assembly GCA_004027875.1. Lineage (NCBI taxonomy): Eukaryota > Metazoa > Chordata > Mammalia > Rodentia > Aplodontiidae > Aplodontia > Aplodontia rufa. The sequence goes on from PVKS010002776.1 coordinate 4,721, forward strand.
CAGGGTTTTTCTTTTTGTTTGGTCTCTGAGTTTCATGTCAGAAGATCTGTTAAAATTCCATTGCTGTCATAACAAATTACCGTAAATTTAGCAGCCTACACAACATAGATTTGTTAGCTCACAGTCTGTGCGCAGCAGCATAGCTCACCTGGGTTCTTTGCTTAGAGTCTTACGAGGCTGGAGTATGGAGTAGCAGGACTGTGTTCCTCCTTGAGGTTATAAGGATGAATTTTACATGGTAGACGTTGGTTCCGTGTGATTGTAGTATTAAGACTCCCGCCAGCATATGTGCGAGGGGTCATTTGCAGCTTCTTAGAGGCCTCTTGGATTCCTTGTGGCCCTGTTCATCTTTGGAGCCACAGCATCAAGTAAGTTCTCACTTTAAATTTACCTGACTTCTTCTGTCTCATCTCACCTCTGCCTCTCACTTTTGCCTCCCTCTCCTTTGTAAGGAATCATGTTATTATATTGAGCCCACCCAGATAATCTGATTATCTCCCTAAAATGAGTTGATTAGTAACCTTATTTCCACTTATAAAGTCTCTTCTTTGTAGCAGTATCTAGATTATTGTTTGAATAACCAACCAGGTTAAGAATTTTACGAGGGTTTCTCTACAATTCTACCTACCCTGGAGGCCTCTCTCAGATCATTGGCTGACCCTACACTTAGGGATGGAGGCACTTTAAATACCTGACAGGAAGCTCTGGGTTGGATGGAGTTTAGCTCATCACTTGTTCTGCAAGATATTTCCAGTGTCAGTATCTAAAATATCTTGTCTTTGGGGCTATTCAGGTCCTTCTCTAAAGGATCATAAAGGGTAGGTTTGGTGAGTTTAATCCAGTAAGGGAGCCAGGAAAGGAACACTGAGGCAAACTGCATTTGTTCATCATCTGTGGTTTGTTTTCAGTGCCTCATCGTGCTTGATGTTTGGCACAGTGAGTCAGAGTTTCCCATTAATCTCCTACTTAATATGTCTTTACATTGCTAAGCCTTTTATTGCTTTTTCATCTGTCTTCTATCTCCCAAAATTTTTCTGATGTTTCTTACTTGATGATTTTTTCCCCTCCTTTTTTTTTTTTTTAAATCTTCACAGGTTTTTGTTGCATGGTACGTGTATGAGATTAAGAATTCTCCATCTCAGTCTCTTAGTCAATTTTTGTTTTATCTAATGCTTCTGTAGTCCATCTAGACTAGATTAGATCTGTCTTGATAATATTACATTGTTTATAACAGACCTTAAATGTCATTGTTATATAGTGTATCCGTTATAAAGAGGTTCTAGAACATTACTTTGTATGGTGCTCATAAATGCTAGTTTATTGTTGAGCTTTGAAACAGCATAAATAAGATAGTCTTATATTTTGGTATGTCCATTTAAAGTTTTCACCTCCCATAGTCCTCTAGGTATGTTTGTTTTATGTATTCTTCTCCAGTCCCATTGTATACATGTGATTTGGATTCCTAAATTGACTAGTTTAATTCCTTCTTGGTATAAGATATAGAGTAAATTAAGTTCTGAATTCCTGTATCAATGAAATAATTAGTATCTTATGTGAATAGTTTGGTTTACTTTACTTTTTTGTTATTGTTATAATGAAATTGCAGTCTACTTACTCACTCTGAATGTACAGATAATGGCTACCCAATTCCAATATGGGACTACCTGTCATTAGGAAAATAAGATGTCATATGGTAGCACACACCTGTAATCCCAGAAACTTGAGGAACTGAGGCAGGAAAGTCACAAGTTGGAAGCCAGCCTTGGCAATTTAGCAAGACCTTGTCTCAAAATAAAAAATAAAAAGGTCTGGGGATGTAGTTCAGTAGTAGAGCATGTGAGTCCATCTTCAGTACTAGGAAGGAAGGGAGGGTAGAAAGAAAATAATATCATTCTTCACCCTCCCCTAAACTACTAGTTATCCCTTAAGGAGAAGTTGGAATTATCGACAAAACTTTTATAAAATAAACTGCTGGCAGCCCTGAGCTACTGAGACTATTTGATATTCTGATTAATAGGAATTACGTATTCAGTATTTTTAATATTATTGAATATATTTCAATACTGTATTTATATTACTTCAATGTAAATAGAATTTGTTTTAAAGAATGTATTTTTGATATTGACTTCACACACTGTTCTCATGAGTCCCAACTAACTGCTTCATCTACTTAATGACTAACCACAAAGCTAGTTAACAATACTCATTCTTACAGTTAGATTAATAACTGGTTTGTGAGGTGGACAGGAAATGACCTAGGAACAAAAATCTCAATTATGAGTCACACAGTGCAGTGGTGCTCAAGCCCCAGGGAACATACCAGAAACATTTGAGAGGATTTTTCAAATAACACATGCTTGCTTTCCCCTCTCCCACTGCAGTGACTGAGAGTTATGGTGGAAGCATGTCTAAGGTCTCAGGCATGACTTATTTAATATTCTTCAGTACTTTTTAGATTTTATACCATGTACTAGCGATTGACTAAGAATCAAATGGGAAGATAGAGAAATTGCCACCACCACTGTGTCCTCACTTAATATTACACCATAAGCGGCAGATTGCCAGAAGCAGAGTTTTCTAATGCCTTCTTCCCTCCCAGCATGGCAGGAATGGCATTTAAAGTTGAGAGCACGCTAAGAATTGAAAGTGCAATTCATAAGTCATTAGATCTCTTAGCATGTTCAGTCTTGTTCCTTTAAAAAGTAGTCTAGCCTACTAGAGAAGAGGAAGGGTTTCAGGGTGAGGGGCAAGTGATGAAAATGGGGAATAATGTGTGAATACGCCACAATGAAACTTGTTCTGTATAATTAAAATGTAGTAATAAAAATAATCTAGGAGATAATGATTCCATTATAGGCATTAGACAAATATGGTTTAAAAGATACTTTTGACAGGCTGTCGTGGTGGCTTAATGGTTGGAGTGCTCTCCTGGCATGCGTGAGGACCTGGGTTCAAACCCCAGCACCACATACACAACTAAGTGTCTGAGAAACAAAGGCCAAGTTGATTCTCGTTCTCGTTTTCTCTCTTTCTTTAAAAAAAAAAAAAGTATATATATACACTTGAAATATTTTCTGAGTTTCTGAATGTACCTAGTCATAGCAGTTACTGTTTATACATCAGACCCCTAAAATTACTTGGGGATAAGTGGGTTAACTTTATGTCAGGTACCAGAGATTCAACCAGGGGAGCTTAACCACTGAACTACATCCCCAGCCCTGTTTTATTTTTTGAGACAGGGTCTTGCTAAGTTGCTTAGGGCCTAAGTTGCTGAGGCTGACTTTGAACTTTGAATCCTCCTGCCTTTGCCTCCCAGGCTGCTGGGATTACACCGCACCCAGTTAACTTTACATGTTGATTACACAAGAATGGAGAAAATCTTTGATTTTTTAAAATTATGCAATCATAGCTGAAAATAAGCTGTCTTGTTTTTTTAAAAAGAAATCACATATGCCTAGAAGCTTTTTTAAAAGTGACAATTTCAGGAGCAAGCATTTATTTTTAGCATTATTTCTGCCGTTTAGTACTTAAGATATACTCAACTCAAATTATTAATAATTAAAGAGTAGATATATTCAGCTAGACTCTGATCACATATCTGTTCAAGATAGTTTTCTTAATTATGTTCCCAAGTCTTAGAAAAATACCCTCCAGAAAATAGCCTGTAAAGTACAGAACAAAAAATGTGTACCAGAGTCCTCCTAATAAATGACATTCAGACAACCAACATAAAAACAAAAATCCTACACAGGTATTAAAATTACTTACTTTGGCATCTTATTTAAGCATGGGATAATGTATATAAAACAAAAATTTTAAAGGAAAAAGTCATGCTTTGTGATAATTACTACCTTATTAATTTTTACATGCAAATTAACTTTATTTTGAAGAAATCTAATAGAAAAATGAGCAAATGAAGGAAATGTTTGTAAATGACCAGAAACTCATGAGAAGATGCACATCTCTACAGGCCAAAGAAGTGTAAATTAAAACATGATAAGTAGAGTTTTTCACATAAGCAAAGCTTTTAAAAGATAACACATACCCATCTCACTTGATTTTGCGTTATTATAACCCCTGATCCAGTAATCTCACTCCAGTGAATTCCAAAATAAATAAGTGGAAAAGATGTACACAGATGTTTATAGAAACATAATATATAATGACTTAGTATGAGAAGAATGGTTAAATTATTGTAGCCGCGTAGACTATTACACAGCTATTAAAATGATCCCATTTGTGAAAAATATTTAATGAACAACTTAAACTTATTTCTTTTTTTTTTTTTCCCTAAAGAGAGGACAGTATGAGAGAGAGAGACAGAGACAGAGACAGAATCAATTTTTATTGAGTTTTTCACATGGCTTTCATTGCTCTGACACTTGGTTGTATACATGGGTTCCTGGGCTTTGAACCCGTGTACTTGCGCATGGCAGGCAAGCACCATAACCACCAAGCCACTGCTCCAGCCCCTAACCTTAAATTTCTAAGTTTCTACCGATTGTATATTTTTTATTAGAAAAACATTACAATAAATATATCCCCTAATCATAGTTTTTACTTTGCAAGGTTTTGGTTACCTATGGTCAGTCATAGACTGAAAATATTAAATGGAAAACTCCAGAAATAAACAGTTCTTAAGTTAAAATCATGCCCCTTTCTGAGTAGTTCTAAGTGGCAAGGTGAAATCTTGCCTTGCTTAGCTGGGACGTGAATCATCCCTTTGTCTTAATGTCTTAACATATCCCGCTGCCACCAGGTTAATACACTACCTGCCCCTTAGTCACTCTGAAACTATCTTGGTCATCAGATAACTGATAAAGGTGTTTTGTGTTCAAGTAACCCTTATTTACTTAAAAATGGCCCAGAGGGCAAGTGATGTTGGCAATTCAGATATGCCAAAGAGAAGCTTGGAAGTTCTTCCTAAGAGTCATTTCATATCATCACAAAAAGGGCAAATGTAGTACAATAAGATATTGTGAGAGAGAGACCATCTCCACGTAACCTTTATTAGAGTATGTTAGAATAATAGTTCTATTTTATTATTCATTTATTACTGTGCCTCATTTATAGATTAAACTTTATACTAGGTAGGTATATATAGGAAAAAACTGTGTGTATGTGTAAATACACAGCTAATAGTGGAGGTAGGATTTGAATTCATGTGGTTTGGCTCTGTTTCTTTGCTTAAATTATGCCAGTGTGGGAGATGTAGTCTCAGGTTTCCTACAAAGTTTCCTGAGTTTATAATACTGGGTTAAATCTTGGGCTCCTGCTATTGTAAACTGCTACATGTAAAACTGTGATCCAGTAATTTAGCAGTTTGTAGCATAACAAGTTATATAGTGATTTGCATCGTGTTGTTTATTTTTATACCCTGGCATATGGAGTAGTGCTGCCAAACATTGTATATTGGCCTCATGCTTCTCCTGTGGCTGTTTTTCTGCTTTTTTCTTTATTTTTGAACTCTCCATCTCTACATACTCTTTATTTTTTAATTAATCCTATTGTGATGTAATTGATATACAATGGACTCTACCCATTTAAAGTATACAATTTCAGCTTTGACAAATGTTAAATCACAGTCAGAAAATGTATAGAGTATTTCCATCATTCAAATTTAAGCCATTTATTTGCTCTCTGGCACTATAGAGTTGTTAGTATTCTGTGAGATTTTATGAATGGAGTCATATATTGTGTTTTGTGTTTTCTAGTGGTCCTCTTCACTTTAATATACTAACATTAATTCTTGAGATTCCTTTTATTGTATGTATCAATAGTTTGTTTCTTCTTATTGATGAGTTATATTCCATTGTATGAGTAGTATTTCCATTGGTATACAAATGCCACATTTTTTAAACCGTTGGATTATTTCCAGTTTTGGCTTCTATGGATAAAGCTTTTATGAATGTGTTTTTTCATTTTCATGGGTAAATAAGAGAAGAATGTCTTGAGTTATATGGTAGGCATATGTTTGTAACAAACTGCCAACTATTTTCATATTTCTTCTTTTACATTCCTGCCAGCTGGGCACAAGAGTTCCAGTTCCTACTCCATGTCCTTCTATATTATAATATCCAACCCTGGGTATTGCCAGTCCTTTAAATGCTGGCCGCTCTGGTGGGTTTATAGAGCTGTCTCAACAAGGTTTAAATTTGTATTTCTAATGACTGGTAGTGTTAGGTATCTTTTTGTATGCTTCTTGGCCATTCTTTGATTAAGTCCATGTTCAGATCTTTAGCCCAGAAGTTGTCTTATATAGTTGTATGGATTCATATGTTCCTCTGAATACAAGTCTTATATCATACATACTTTCTAATATTTTGTACCAATAAATAATGTGCTTGCCTTATTGATTCCTCAACAGTATCTTTGAAAGAACAGGTTTTGGTAAGGTTTTGTTTTGTTTGTTTTCTAATAAGGGGCAATTTTTTGTGGTTCTTTTTTGTGTATCCTACGAAATATCTGCTTATGTTTTCTTCTGGTTTTGTTGTTTTAGCTGTTAAACTTGGGTCTGTGATCCACTTTTTTTTTTTAAAGAGAGAGGGACAGTGAGAGAGAAAGAGAAACAATTTTTATTTAGTTTTTCATGTGGCTTTCATTGTTCCGATACTTCGTTGAATACATGGTACTGGGGTTTGATCTCGCATACTCTTGCATGCTGGACAAGTGCTGTAACAGCCGAGCCACCACTCTAGCCCCTATGATCCACTTTTAATTAATTATTGTGTATCAAGTTAGGTAAGGGTCATTGTTCTTTTTAAAACAATATGGATTCTCTCATGGTTCAGGAGCTTAGACCCTCTCAAAATTAAAATGGCTAGGGATGTAGCTCAATGGTAAAGCCTCCTTCGGTTCAATACTAAGTACATAAAAGACTTTTTTTTTCTGTGCAGATTGGTTCATAGATATATAGATAGGTAAATAGATATTTGTTTATGCTTCTCTTACTTCTTCCTCTAGCAGCCAAATTCTCGTTTTTTCTGTCTACCTATTATTTTTTCTCCTCCTTTATAGCCATCACTTGTTTCATCTCTCTGCTTTTTCTCCCTTCACATTGTGAACATTCTAAACTTTCTTTTACCTTCCTGTCACATTTGTCTCTTAATGAATTTAATTAACTTAATTTTCACCATCTTTTACAACTACTTGGTTTATATGATTCCAGCCCCCATCATTCATGTTAGTACTATGGATGGTGTAGTTGAACTCTGCTGTTTACTTTAATTCCAAATCGAGTTCACAGCTATTTGTTGTTTTTGCAGTTGATTTTACAGTCATTCCTGCTTTTGTGGTAGATAGTGTTGGAGATGTCATATTAGGCATTGAGTATTTACTCTAGTGCTGTATACTGTTTGCTCCTCTTGTCATTTGTCTGTTTTCCCCTTTTCTATGAAGTGCAGGGGTACTACTAGAACTCTTAAATTCACATGGTAGAGACTGCTGCTGAGCTAAATCTAGCCAAGAGACACTGCATCTTGCTCCACGCACAAAGGAACCATACTCAAATTTCCAGTAGTACATTAAAACAAACAGTAGAAGAGACATACCCCAAGCTGAGAATGGCTGGTCCCAAGTAGGAACAGCTTGGGATAGGGTGGGGGATAGGGAGGATTCAGGTCCCACTCAAGAGACATCCACAAAGGCTGGACACCATACGTACGAGGGATCTCAGTCTAGGTTACTTCCATCCCCTCTAGATATACAGAGGTGTTAAGTGAAGAAGAGTCACAGAGGGTTTACACCACATACCCTGTTGTATACAAACAACTGCCAGTTCTACAAGAGGAACCTCCCTCTTCTGAGACCTAAACGGAAAGTGAAATCCACAAGCTCTTACACAGTATGTGCTATCAAAATGCACTAATCATCACCGGAGAACTAGGAGGGAAACTGTACTGTAAAACCAACCTGGGAATATATGGAAAAATATCACAACTCCAGAGCACTTTGGCAGGAGAAGACTGTGCCCAAAAAAGACCCACACATAAGATTGGAGAAGAAATCCATCCCCAAAGATGCATAAAACTCAACATAGGAATGTAAAAAATTTGGAAAAACAAGGTAACCTGGTGCCTCCTCCAAAGATATTGAAGTGGATGAAATACTAGATATAAAATTCAGAAGAATTGTTGTAAAAATGATCAATGAATTCCAAGAGAACACAGAGAAACAGCTGAATGAATGAAGGAAGTAAGAAGAGGATATGAATGAGAAATTCAACAAGGAGATGGAGATACTGAAAAAGAACCAAACAAATCTTGGAAATGAAAGTCAATAAATCAAATAAAATATTCAGTTGAAAGTCTCCTTAATAAGTAGACCATGCTAAAAATAGAATCTCAGAGCTGGAAGACCAAGTGCAAGACCATGAATATTCAGGCAGTATTACAAGAAAAGAAAATAAATAACCATGATCAGAATATGTAAGAAATCTGGGACATTAAGAGAGATCACATTTAAGAATCATTTGGTGGGGCTGGAGCAGTGGCAGCACTTGCCTGGCATGCGTGCGTACGCGAGTTCAAACCCCAGTACCACATATACAACAAAGTCTCAGAGCAACGAAGGCTACATGAAAAACTAAATTAAAAAATTGATCCTCATTTTCTCCCTCTCTCACTGTCCCTCTCTCTTAAAAAAAAAAAAAAAAAAGAATCATTTGGGGCTGGAGCAGTGGCGTAGCGGTTACGGCGCTTGCCTCTCCTGCACGAGTACATGAGTTCAAACCCCAACACCATATATACAATGAAGTATCTGAGGAATGAAAGTCACATGAAAAACTAGATAAAAATTTGCTTATCTCTCTCTCTCACTCTCACTGTCCTCTCTTTAAATAAATAAAAAATAATCATTTGAATGGAAGAGGTTTGTGAGATTTAGGCTACTGGCGTGGAAAACATGTTAATGGAAATAACCAAATTTTCCAAGACTTGAGAATGAGATGCGCACCTTCACACTCAGTAGGTATTCAGAACTCCAACTAGGCCAGGTGCAGTGGTGCATGCCTGTAACCCAGCAGCTTGGGAGGCTGAGGCAGGAGGATCACAAGTTCAAATCCTCAACAATTTAGCAAGACCCTGTCTCAAAATAAAAATATTTTTTAAAGGCTGAGGCAATGCACAATGCACAGGCCATCATCAGATAGGGAAGAGACACTCAACGTGTAGTCCCAAGAGAGCAGTTTCTGCTAAGTGGTGCCTCCTATCTGCTTGAAATAGGACATACCAACTATGGAAGGGGGTGGCTTTTATGCTCCCCCAACAGCCAAATAAAAGTGGGGTTGCTTTTTATCTAAGTGATGTTTGATTAAGCAGACATTTAGTTGTAGAGAGACTCCAGTTGAGGCTACTTGTCCCATTATCTGTTTATTGCAAGACTGCTATGCTAAGAATTTCACGCTGCCAAAAGATGCTCAAGTGGAATGATGTTGTGTAGCTTCTTTAAGATGCTATAAGTGGCATGATATTACCACCCAAGGTTTAGGCTTAGTTTGATTTCTGGACCTACATTATGTGTTCTTGCAATGTAAACATGTTACTTTTTTTTTCTTTTCTTTTCTTTTTTTTTTTTTTAGTGAGAAGGACAGTACCTGTTTCCTCTACCTCTCTTCCAACCAACCCCCTTACTCTCTTCTTGAGTGACATTTTGTCTTTTGGAAAGAAAAGACTGTAATGTAGCAAATATTGTGTGTGTCTCCCTTGTGTCTCTTCTTGTTGCAGATGCATTCATTTTCTGTAATAAAGTTACTTCATCTTCCCAAAAAGCTAAAAAAATATATATATATATAGACCAGATCAAAAGAAAAGTTCTCCTTGGCACATTTTAATTAAAATACCTAGTATACAGAACAAAGAAAAATTTTAAAGTTTCAAGCAAAAATGCCAGGTCACATTTAGAGATGAGCCAATTAGAATTACTTCTGATTTCTCAGCACATACTCTAAAATCAAGGAGGACTTGGAATGGTATGTTCTAAACTCTGAAAGAAAATAACTGACAACCAAGATCGTTATATTGAGCAAAGCTGTCCTTTAGAATCAAAAGCAAGAAACTTTCCAAGGTTAAGCAGAAACTAAAATAATCCATGACTATTAATCCAGCAGTACAGAAAATACTTAAAGAAATATTATACATAGAAAAACCATAAAACAAACACCAGAGTTGGCATATGGACAAATCTCATTTGAAGAGTACCTAAGCAAATGAGAATCAGATACAGATTAAGCATTCGAAAGAAATCAACATGGCAGGAATTAACAAACATCTCTCTCTAATAACATTAAATGTAATGTAGTCTCAACTCTCCAATTAACAGCCTGCAGAATGAATTAATGTTTGCAAGGGACTCACTTTACAGGAAAAGACAGCTACAGGCTGAAAGTGCAAGGATGCAAATGGAGCCTGAAAAACAAGTAGAAGTAGAACCCGCATATCCAACAAAACAGACTTCAACAAAAATTAATTAGAAGAGACAAAGTCACTTTATACTGGTAAAGGGAATACAATAGTAGTAAATATTTATGCCCCAAATATTGGTGCACCTAATTGCATACAGAGGTTATGGAGGAAAAAGGAACACTTAAAATAAGAATGAAAGTATATCATTTACAGGAAAATGGATGGAACTTGATAACATATTAATTGAAATAAGCCAAACTCCAGAAAGACATGGGTTGTATATTTTCTCCCGTACATAGAAAACTAGAAGGGAACAAGAAAAAGAAAGGTTATGGGAGATCTCATGAAAACGGAAAGAAAATCGGTAGAGGAAAGGGACCATTGGGAGGGAGGAGGGAAGGGAAAAGGAGTGATTTTGGCCAAATTATATTGTCACATTAGACACATGTACAAATATGTAACAGCACATCCCATTATGAATAATTTTAATACACCAGTACAAAATAAGGGTGAAAAAAATAGCCCTTACTGAGAAAGGAAAAAGTGCTTTTGGTAGATTTTGCAGGGGCAGGAGGTTGATAGGCCTCAAACCCAGGGCCAAAATCTACCACTATAGATTTTGTCTTTTAACAAGTGCCATACATCACTCCATCTTTTGTTTGGTATTGGTGTCTGGACAAATTCAGACATACACACAGAGAAATAAATCACAAATTCCTCTCTTGAAATATGCTAAATAGAAAAATTTACCAAGTCTAAAGTGCTTAAATTTTTGTTTTAGTAACATAATCTTTTTTTTTTAATCTTAACAGATATAAGACACCCTGAAGAACTTTCTCTCTTGAAGAAACCCAGAGACCCAACAAAGAAAAAAAAGAAAAAGCTGGATGACCAGTCTGAAGATGAGGCACTTGAATTAGAGGGTCCTCTTATCACTCCTGGATCAGGTGAGACTTTGAGTAAGCCAGGGGGTAAAAGGATTGGGTAGATCAAGAGAGAGTGGTCAAGGGCTGGAACAGGTACTCAGCAAAACACCGCTTGCCTGGCATGCACAGGGACCCAGTCAAAATCCCCAGTACCACATATTCAACTAAGTGTCAGAAAAACAAAAAACAGATGAAAAAATAAAATTATTTCTCTTTCTCCTTCTCTCTCTTAATAAATTTTTAAAAAGTGGTTACATTAAAAAAAGAAATCTCGGGGCTGGAGCGGTGGCTCAGTGGTTTCGGCGCTTGCCTGGCAAGCACGAGGACCCGGGTTCAAACCCCAGCACCACGTACACAACTGAGTGTTGGAGCAACTAAGGCCATGTGAAAAACTAAATGAAGTTGTTTCTCTCTTTCTCTGTCTCTCTCACTGTCCCTCTCTCTTTAAAAAAAAAAAAAGAAAGAAATGTCTTTCTGTTTAAAAAAAAAAAAAAAAAAGAAATCTCTTTCAGCATCTTTCCCCAGTGATGGATCACCTTCAGTATTATTTAGGTTTTTGGGGTTTGTTTTTTGTTTGTTTGTTTGTTTTTTTGTTTTCTTCTTTTCAGGGCAGGGGACTGAACTCAGGGCCTTGTGCATGCTAGGCAGGCGCTCTGCCACTGAGCTAAATCCCCAACCCCTCATTTAGTTGTTTTCATGCGTAAATCATCATGCTAGATGTTAATAGTTGAATCAGTATAGAGAAAGCCTGCTTCTCTTGCTCAGAGTGAAAAAGTGATAGGTCCATAATTGAACAAAATTCTTTGGTTTGCAGAAATTGGAAATTTTTTAGTGTGTAGACTGTAAAAACCACCACTATTTAGTTACATTATTACCTAAAATCATACTTAAATTACCCTGTGCTTTGCATATGCTGGTCCCTTTGCCCCCCTACATTTTTTCCCTTAAGGTTCACTCCTTGGAGAAACCTTCTAAGATCCCACGTTTTACTTCCCCAACCTGATTTGGGTATCCTTCCGTCAAAAGTGGCCACTTTTCTGTGTTTTATATTATAGTGTATGTTGTCCTCTAGTAGTTGTGACATCCCTTCACTGAGGGACACACCTACCTTTTTATTACCAGGACCTAACTCAGTATATGGTGTACATCAGGAATATAGCTAATGTCTGTTGGGGTAGCGAGGTGACTAATTAATAGATATATGGTTCATAGTCCTCAGCATATGTATGGTATGAACATTACCAAGTCCCACATTTCCATTGGCTGCACATTAACAAATCCATTACTTAGGATAAGTCCCGCCAGCAAATGTCTAAATTTACTTCATTCCTGGCTTTTTAAATTCTGGGAGGAGGAGGAGGACAGTAGCAGACAGATTACTGTGCTGTTCCCACAGCAATATAATGTACTTTATCTATGAAAACTCATTTTAATTCTCATTACAACCTTTTGAAGTAGATTCTATTATTACTCATAGGTAAAAGATGAAGAAATCATGGCACTGGATGGTTAGGAATATCTTAAGACCTTAGGCCTTATTTCCATTTTTACTTATATACTGATTGTATTTGAGAAGTAAGACCATGTTTACTCTTAAGTAGTTTATAGGTTAATTGAAAATACAGTTTCTCTATTTAAGGACATCAGTGCTAAATGAATGTTGTAGAAGATAATGTCTTAGAAATTCAGACATTAATCCCAGATAGGTTATATTTTTTTGTTATAGGTTAGGGAATTAAATTTGCTAATTAAGCTTTTATGTTCCAGTGGCTAAGAATTTTGATGAAAAGGCAATCCAAGCAGAAAGAATAAAACTGACAAAGCGGGGCTTGGAGCAGTTGCTCAGTGGTTGGAGCGCTTGCCTGGCATGCATGAGGACCCAGATTCAAGCCCTAGCACCACATGCACAACGAAGTGTTAGAGAAATAAAGGCCAGATGAAAAACTAAGTAAAATTGATTCTTTCTCTCTCTCTTAAAAAAAAAAAAAAAAAACAAAAAACAAAAACAAAAAACCGACAAGGAACTTCTTGGAAAATAAAAATATATGGATATGATCAGTGAATAATAAATGCATATATGGAAATGTCAAAGTGAAATCCATTATTTTGTACAATTACTATGTTAATAAGTAAAAGTACAATATGTGAATAAATCCATTGAGCCAGTTCATGGGAGAGAACTCTCCAAGTACTTAAGGTCACATTGGGGAGTATTTAATAGAAAATCAATGAATTTAGACTAGTGCATTATAGAGCCATTGGTTTCTGAATGTTACAGAATTAAATCATTATTTTAGAAAGGATAGCAAGTTAATTTCCAGTCAGTACTTTTGGAGGAGGAAAGGGGAGAAAGCATTTTGAATAGTGGTAGCAGCTCACAGATTAATGAGAGGATATGTTGTTTGGTCTTCCTTCAGTGTTCATAGAAAAGCTCCTAAAACTTTTGCAACGAATGCCATAAAGGAGCATCTTTTCTATTCATGACAAACCTCTTTCCAGCATATTCATTTGTTAATGAGAGGTAAACAAAAAAGTAAAGTGAACCCTGTCCTTCTATCCCTCCCAGACTTCCTGTGGAGAAGAGAGCGGCTGTGAGTTAATCACCATATTAGTCAATTTTCTGTTAATATAGCAAAACTCCTAAGACTGGTCAACTCAGACAAGAGGTTTATTTACTTCACAGTGTGGCAGTTCAAAGCATGGTGCCAACATCAGGTTGGCTCTGGTCAAGACCTCATGGCAGACGGTATCAACATGTGCAAGTGGGAGTCTTTTAGTCCACTTTTTCAGTGCTGTGATCAAAAGACCTGCCAAAAAGTTTTACAGGAGGAAAAGTTTATTTGGGGCTCACAGTTTCAGAGGTTTTAGTCCATAGACAGCTAACTCCGTAGCCCTTTGTCTGAGGTGATACAGAACATCATGGAGGAAGAGTAGAGCAATTGGGCATGTGGCACCAGGAAGCAGAGATAGCTGTCATCCCCCAGGGACAAAATGTAGACACTGAAGGCACACCTCCAGAGACTGACCACCTCCAGTCACACCCTGCCTGTCTGCATTTGCCACTGAATTAATTAATCCATTCAAGCAGATTAATGCACCAGTTACGTTAGGGCCCTCATAACCCAATCAATTCACTCTGAACCTTCTTGCATTCTCTCCCACATGAGATTTTGGGGGACACTTCATATTTAAACCATAACGGGGAGAGATCACATGACAAGACAGGAAACCAGAGCACAATTCAGTGATCAGTCTTTTCTTTTTATAACAACCCTCTTACAAGAAATGACTCAGGGTACCATGAGAACTATTTCATTTTCTGATGAGGGCAAATACCCCTAGTGACCTAAATACTTCTCACTAGGCCCTGCCTCTTAACAGTCTGACTGCCTATCATTGGTGACACCAAGGACTAAACTTCCAGCACTTGAACCCTTGAAAGACAAACCATATCCAAACCACATTAATCTATTAAGTAATTGTGCCTGTATAGTTAGTTAAGCCTCCATAAAACCCCTCAAAGATGGGATTCCAGATTGGTGAACATGTGAAGGTGCTTTAAGGGTGGAGTCCATAGAGAGGGCATGGGAACACCTGTGTACTTCCCACATAACCTGCCTTGTACATCTCTTCCATTTGGCTGTTCCTGAGTTCTATCTATTTGCAATAAACTGGTAATCTAGTAAGTAAACTGTTTCCCATGATTTCTAGTAGATCATAAATACCAAGGAAAGAGTCGTAGGAACATCTGACCTATAACCAGTTGACCAGAAGCACAGATGATAACATGAACTTGGCAGCCGACCTCTGAGTGGGGACAGACACACTGAAAGACTCCCTCCTACCCCTCTTTCCCATTGTCCCACCCCTGCCAACGGAAAGGGATAGTTTTGGGTCAGCTGCTTTGCTTTTTTCCTAAATTCAGTTAAAGGAGAAAATAAGAAAGTTAATATCTAAAACAATTTATCTTAGAAGCATAAATATACACTCCTTTGTCAGCTTTTCAAAGGTACGGTTACAGATCTTCTTAGTATGGCTCTACTGGTTGGAGTTCTGAATCTTTTTTTCCATAAACCACATACCATGTCTGTAGTATGTGTCTTTTTATTTCTAGTTTAAGTGTCTTTAAAGCTGAGTGAAAATTTAAAACCTAGAAAATGAGGGTAGAAAGTCCAGATTTTTACCATATCTTCCCTTCCAGTCTTTTGTAATTGCTGGTCTTCACCTAATTCAGCAAGTTGTTTTAACTATTTCTCTTTATCAGGTTCACCGGTCAGTTAACTGTAGTTACAGACTGTACTGTTCGCATGTTTTCATGTTTCCCAGCTTTCCTTTAAACTCTATAACAAATAAAACTGCATAAATAATTTGGGTTTAGAGAGTAATTTACCAGCTGTAGATTTCAACTTGTTTTTTTGGGGGGTAAGGCAAATAAGTAAGTCAGTTAAGTGGTTAAAAGAACTCTGGCTGTATTTAATCTGCTCAGATTGTGGCACACTTCCTGGCTGTTTAAGAGAGCCTGCAAGGATTATTTTGATTGTATCTAATTTTACTTAATGCATTATCTTTAGACTTTAACCACCTTCTACTTTAGATACTAACTTACACTTTTGTGGTTCCATCTTGGTACTGTTCCTAAACTGCCCAGTTTCTGGTTGGCTTACCCAATCATAGCATCCTTACTCTGGCCAATCTTGGGCTCCCTTGTGCTTCCCACCACCAGTTCCCTTTTCACCCAGACTGCAGCTGCTGTTTATTGCTGGTCTGTGTACCATTCCTCAGTTCTTCCCTTTCAGAGGCTTGACCTGTGGACCTCTTTGAGTACCCTAAGGGACTTCTGGACTGTTTCTCTTTGAGGGATCCTTTTCAGAGAGGAAATTCAATATTTATCTTAAGTGCTATTATTATCAACCATACTTTATTGAGCAACTTCTGGTCCCAAATAGTACATCTAATGCATTTAATAATCTTCACAACAATTCTGAAATATAAATATCATGAGAAGAGAAATTCAGAAAGATTAAATCACTTGCCTTAATTTGGATGCTGTGAAACTATTTGGATTGCCACTATACATGTAGAGTACAGTAAAAGATTTCTTAGGGAATTTAAAATTATTCTCCTTTTTCTTGAAATAACTCTATAAAAAATAAGCAAAAGCTAGTGTGGCCTCTGGCCACTGACACATCTGCTGCAATTAAGGATCTGTACACTCGTGAAGAGCGTGAGGGGCGAGGAGGAGGTGCAGCTTTTGGCCCGGAAGCCGGAGCTCTGGCTTTGGAGCAGGGCGGACCTGGGCTCCAAGTGCAGTGAACACCTAGTAACAGCAAATGTGTCAGCGGCCAGAGGCCACACTAGCTTTTGCTTAATTTTAGAATTGTTTACCTTAAAAAATAAGAATTTTAAATTTAAATTCCCAAAGAAATGTTTACACTATACATATGTGGTGATAATCCGAACAGTCTCACATCATCCAGATTAGAAGACAGAACACTGAAGGTTTTGTATGTTTTAAAGGGTTAGAATTTCTGAAGCTGGGGAAATTATGTTGCCCAGAAACTAGTGTGTATAAAATTCTGAGACTGTTCTGGTCCAGGAAATAGGAAATCTTGATATATTTAGATTATCCAGAATGGCTAAAAGTATGAAAAATGTAAAAAAAAAAAAAAATTCAGTTTGTATTTTATATGATGGACAGTAAAATACTGGCAGAATTGGAAGTGTTGGATAATTTTCTAAATAGTTCATTTTTATGGATTTTTTTCCCTCTATTTGAACTGTGGTGATAAAGACAAATGTAGGAAAGCTAGTTAATATGACTTAAAGTACTAACTAATAGCAATTGAGTTTAACATTAGTCTCTTCACTGAGTTACTATGCTTTAGGACCTTGATTAAACCATAATAATTTGGACTAACAACCTACTCATATTTCCTCTTTTAGAAATCACAGGTAATATGATCTACTAATACATATTTTAAAGACACTTTGGTGTGGTAGGCAAGCAGGCTGAAAACAACATCACTAATGAGTCCATTTTAAAGACACTTTGGTGTGGTAGACAAGCAGGCTGAAAACAACATCACAAATGAGTCCATTTTAAAGACACTTTGGTGTGGTAGGCAAGCAGGCTGAAAACAACATCACAAATGAGTCCATAATTTATTTTTCCTTTTGGTTGTCTGTGATTTGTAATGGTTGAACAATAGCCGTATGTTGTTGAGATTAACAGGATATATTTATTAAGAGTGTATATAGGGCTGGAGTGGTAGCTCGGTGGTTACACGCTTGCCTGGCATGCACGAGTATGCAGGTTCGAAGCCTAGCACCATGTACACAACTAAGTCTTGGCGCAACAAAAGCCACATGAAAAACTAAATAAAATTGATTCTGCCTTTCTCTCTCTGCCCCTCTCTCTTTAAAAAAAAAAAAAGTGTATGTGCCTAGGAGATGATTTACCAAGATAAAATTAAATACGCTTATAATGTCAGGTCGCTCCCCCATATACGAGCAAGATATAAGATATATACGTATTCAACAAATTATAACAGTTATTTAATACGCATGTTATCTTTCACTTGATCCTCCAAAAAACTCGTGCAGTTGTGGTGACATCCCCATTTTGCTTCTGAGGAAAAACTTCAACTGCTAATTTGCCCAGGGACACGAAGTTAATAAAGAGCAGAGGTAGAATCACATCCAGGTCTGTCTGTCTGGCTCCAGTGCTCATGCTACTATAGCCTTCGTGGAATGTCATCTCTCCAATTACAGTTTTTAAATATTTTGTGAATTCTAGTAAGAATCTTTGCTATAATATTAGTATATAAATGATATCACAACAAAGCTCATTTTTAAAAATTGTTTTTCAAAAGGTAAAGGATCATGAGTGAATTAATAATTCTCAGATTTTAAAAGTTAAGTTCATATATAGACTTGTGGTGAAATATCTGAATTAGTTACCTTGCTTTATATGGCTATGCTTAGGTGGCATGCTCTCAAATACTTGGCATTTCCTGGCTTTAACCAGGTAAATATCAGATCTTACCTGTGAAGAGGAAAGCAATTAACTGTTTCAGATTGATTCCAAGTCTGGAGGAAGCAATTTTTCAAAATAAAAGTGCATTTTACAGTCTGGTCACAGATTTACAACGTTTAACAAATGTTAGAATTTATTGTATAAATAGAAAATTGTCTCATTATAGACTTTTCTAAAAAACCTTGAAAGACAGTTAAAAAGGGGAAAATATGGATTCAAAATTAATATAGAAAACAGCAATACTTGCTTGACACTCATAAAAATCATTTGTGTAGGATCCCATGTTTTCTAACTGGGACTTAGCATGTTTATTGTAAATATTTGACTTACAAAATTACATATTTTTCACTTTGTTTTTTCCCCAACTAAAAGAGAATTATGTTATATACACATTGTATTTTCTTCACTCAGTAATACAGACTAATGGACTTCATTTTTTTATACTATAGCAATCATGCATAATAAATTCAAATAATACAGAAAATATAATAAGCCAAAAGTGAAAATTCCTCTTAGACTTATTTCCTGGCTACTCTCTGAAGAGTTAGCCATTTCTTGGTAACGGTGTTGTAACAGTTTTGGCATACAACATGATAATACCCTTTGTGTGTTTATTTACATGTTCGTGCATGTTAATATATGGTTCTGCATTTAATTTTTGTCATTAAACAATGTTTTGGTGATCTTTATCAGACCAGAGAGGTCTCAGGTCCTTGTAACTTATTTCAGCATGTTCCACACAGAACTTCGTTCTTCATGTGTAGATCTACTGAAATTAGTTCACCTGTTTACTGAGAGCATTGCCCTAAAATTGCTTCCCTGAATGTGGATCTGTCACAGCATGCTTGACTAAATCACAACTTCAGTTCCTTTGAATTGGACAAAAAAACTTGTTTTACTTAAGTTGTAGTTTCTAAGATTCTTTATTCTTAAATCTACTTGAAATGTGTGCTTCCGTTTATGATCCACAATTAAGAAAAATCTATTTTTTCTTTTTCTTTTCATTCTTTTCTTTCTGTCCTCTATTATTACCTTTCCTTTACCTTCTGAATTCCTTTCTTTCCTTTCCTATAGGCACTGATGTTCTTTACATTGGCCCTCTGAAAGGTGAGCCTTGTCACAATTAAACACAAAAAAGTGTTGGTCTGTCTGCTTCAGCTGTGTCCTTATTTTGTAATACCTGTGAATGACTTTCCCCACAGATTTCCTGCCAACTTAATTACATTATTATGGCTTTGTTATTACACATTCTAATGTTATGCAAGTGGAGTTGGGTTCACATGCTTTTGAGAAAGGTAGAATAATGTGCTAAGCTTTCCTTCCAGATTGAAGCTTGTGTTTCACAGTGTGCGCTATATCATAGTATATGTTCTTATTGAGAACTTGAGATTCTGTGCTCCGTACTTAACTGCCTCTTCTTCATGTTACTTATCAGGAAGTATATATTCAAGCCCAGGACTTTATAGTAAAACCATGACCCCCACTTACGACGCCCATGATGGAAGCCCCTTGTCACCAACTTCTGCTTGGTTTGGTGATAGTGCTTTGTCAGAAGGCAATCCTGGTATTCTTGCTGTCAGTCAACCAATCACATCACCAGAAGTCTTGGCAAAAATGTTCAAGCCTCAAGCCCTTCTTGATAAAGCAAAAATCAACCAAGGGTAAGTTTTCATTCTTCATACCATTGAAGAATTTCTTTATCCACTTAGAGGTAGAAATATTTTAATTCTGTTTTGTTTTGTTCTGCTGCCCTTACTGCCCAGGTGGCTTGATTCCTCAAGATCTCTTATGGAACAAGATGTGAAGGAAAATGAGGCCTTGCTACTTCGATTCAAGTATTACAGCTTTTTTGATTTGAATCCTAAGGTACCAAGGGTTTAAAGGAATCTTTTTTTCTTTTTTTCTGTTCTTTTGGATGTTTTTTTGGGAGATGGTGGGATAAGAAATTACTTGTTTATAGCAAATCTTGGATAATATTAAAAACCCAAACCGTTATGCAGAGGCATTTGTATTTTAGCTGTATCGTTTTATTAGTAGGATGAAAGGATAATTAAGCCTTTTTTGTTAAGATAATTAAGTAATTAAATTTTTGGTTGATTTGTGTTTTAAGTGTACTAATTTGTTACTACAGAATGGTAAAGTTAGGTGGTTCTTCTGTTTTTTTCAAATGTCATGGATTGAATACAGGGGTACCCTACCACTGAGCTACACTCCCACCCCTTTTTATATTTTATTTTGAGACAGGATCTCAACAAATAGCCAAGGCCAGCCTTGAATTTGTGGTCCTCCTATCTCACCTCCCCAGGAGCTGGGATTGTAGGTGTATGCTGCTGTACTCAACTTGTTGCTGTTACTGTTGTTCCATACCATAAGGAGGGCTAGGGATATGACTCAGTGGTAGAGCGCTTGCCTGTCTTGGGTGAGGCCTTGGGTTTGATCCCTAGAACCACAAATAAACACGCAGAGTAAGGAAAATAAAAGTTTTCTGAAAGATTACTTACTATATGCTAAAAGATCTTGCTTCCAAAAAAGTTTTTTTGTGTTGTATAATTTTTTTAAGTCTACATTTCTTCTTAATAATTAGCCAAACCTTGTTATCTGTTTTTATGTGATTGATATGATCTGTTCTACCCTGTGCACCACAGAAAAAAAGTTGGCACAGGGGATTGAAGATCCTATGGAGAAGCCTTTCTTGGCTATCCTCAATTACAGTCTAGCATTAGTCTAGATTTTATATATGTGCCCATCTTTTATTATGTGCTTTATACAACAGCACAATGTATGTAATAGAACTACAAGCAGTAATTTTCATCTGTTTTCACGTCATATACCTACTTTTGGTAAAAACCGAAGTTATGTGGGAGTGGTTTCAATGGGGAGATACATTTTGTTAATATTTTAAGATAACTTTGTTAAGTAGCATGCTACTATTGATTTTTATTCACAATTAAATGGATAGTTCAATAATTTTTTTTAAGAGGGAGGGACAGTGAGAGACACAGAAAGAGAGAAATAAATTTGTTTAGTTTTTCACATGGCCTTAGTTGCTCCAACACTCAGTTGTGTATGTGGTGCTGGGGTTTGAACCTGGGTCCTCGTGCTTGCCAGGCAAGCGCTGAAACCGCTGAGCCACCGCTCCAGCCCCTAGTAATTTTTAAGTAACTATATTTTCTGCAAATGTGTATGTACCATCTGTTTTGAATACTTAACTGCTGCTTCCAAGGACTTGCCACTTTTTCTGGGTATGCTTCTCCACAGTGAGCAAGATGTTTCCCCAAATAATTTGCTCTGATTATATTTTATTTTGGCAAGCTGTAATAATCATAATGAAAAGCAATCTGTAGTTCTACCTTACGTTTTAATGCCTTCAAGTCCTCAAGCTACATTAAATTATATCATGTAGTAATTGTTACCCTGGAAAATAACATGAATCTGTTCCTCCAGCCTCAGGATCTTTTTCTAATGCTAAATAATTATTTTCTGTCATATATTAAAGTCGCTTTTGAGTAGAAAATTAGATGCTGGTAAGTATAGCTGTATCTAACCCTATAAATTCTTTCTTAGAGTTAATAATTTAGTAGTGAATAGAGATCCCAGAAAAAGTTCTGTGTTTAGTTTTTCTTTTCAAACTTTAGTGAATGTTCAAGGTTCAAACCCCAGCACCACATACATAACTAAGAGTTCGGGGTGGGGTGGGGGATGAAATAAATAAATAAAATCGATATTCTCTTAAAAAACACAGTGGGGGACTGGATCAGTGGCTCAGTGGTTCTGGTGCTTTCCTGGCAAGCGTGAGGACACAGGTTCAAACTCCAGCACCACGTATACAACAAAGTGTCAGAACAATGAAAGCCACATGAAAAATTAAATAAAACTGATTATTTTTCTCTCACACACTGTCCCTCTCTTTAAAAAAAAAAAAGTGAACGTTCAGTTAAAAATTTAATGGTAATATTTACAAAAGAAGTGTTTCTTTTGCTTTGCAGTATGATGCAATCAGAATCAATCAGCTTTATGAGCAGGCTAAGTGGGCGATTCTCCTAGAAGAAATTGAGTGCACAGAAGAAGAAATGATGATGTTCGCAGCTTTGCAGGTAGGTTGAAAGATTTGGTAAATGGGATTTGCTGGGGGAAAGGGCAAGGAGTTGGTCTTAAATGTTAAAATAACATAATAATTCTAGTAGCATTAGATAGGTTATCTTTTGGTATGTAGAAAGTAAATAGGCTCTAAAAAAGCAAAATAAACCTTAAATTTAAATTTTTTGTTTTACTTAAGATTGGAGCAGTGGCCCAGTGGTAGAGTGCTTGCTTGGCATGCACAAGGACCTAGATTTGAACCCCAGCAACACATACACAACTAAGCATCACAAAAACAAAAACCAGATGAAAAAATAAAATTGATTGCTCAAAAAGAAAAGGAAAAAAATAAAGAGTTTAGTGGTATAGTTTGTTACTTTTCTGTATTTGGATAGAGGGACTATCCTCCTACCCCAAAATGTATATTAGCCTAAAGATACTCAAGTTTCTCTTCATAGTATTTATTAAAATTCAGATTTCTGAAATTATGCTTATCTGCATAGTGGCTGGACACACTATGAAGTAGGATCTTGGCAGAAATAATACCTGTTTGCATGATAAGATTTCAAGAGACTAATGAAAGTAAACCTAGAGACTTTTTAAAATGATAGTTGTTGAGAAGTAGATAGCCGATTCTCCTGAGGTTAAACCAGTGCAATTACCACTTCATTGCCTACATATCTAATAATACAGCCATGGGGTGGTAACTACAGTTAGCAGTCTTTGGAATACGGGAGTCCAGTGACCACCAGATAATTCATCTTTCTCAAATTTCGTATATGAGTAAGCCTTTGGCAACCTTTCCCTGATTATGATGAGATTCTCGTTTCACCTGAAGTCCTATTACAGTGGGTGTCCTTTAAATAGAAGTACATGAAGCAGAGCTATTAACAGCTTCCACTATAATCATTATTTTAGTTTTTTCTTAGAGCACAAACAGGATGCTCTTAATCTTCCAAACACACTTACATACCCAAAAGGGTTTTTGGTTAAACTCAGAATTTGCCATTAGAAAGCAAGATCAGGGCTGGAGCAGGAGTGCTTGCCTGGCACACGTGAGGACTCAGGTTCAAACTCCAGCACCACATACATAACCAAGTGTTGGAGAAGCAAAGGCCACGTGGAAAAAGAAGTAAAATTGATTTTCTCTTTCTCACTCTCTCCCTCTTGAAAGAGAGAAAAGCTAATTTCTCTTTGGGTTGCAGGGTAAAAGAAGAAAATAAAAAAGGAAATACAAGGAAAATTTGTGTTCGTGTTTAGATTAATCTGTTCTTTCTAGAGATTTATCAAGTAGTTAAGAATCCTATCCTGTTTCTGGATGATTCAGACTATCTGAAGAATTTCTTGAATTAAATTCTAAAGCTATTTACTGGGAGTCCCTCACTTGCTTATGATTTTCTATGTACATCTTTTCACTTTGAATATAGATTCGTAATTTTATACAGGAAGTTTTACCAGTGACAGAATACAAATATAAAGTATGTACATGAAAAATCATAGACTTTATTGTATAGTATTGCTTTTATTTTATTATTAAAATAGTACATGTTCTTTAAGCTAACACATAGTAGGTGCTCAAAGAGCAGTTGTTGAATGAGTATACAGTTGCATTTTCATAGAAATGGCACTATTATGCAGCCCACCCCCACTTCATATCAGTACCATGGGAAGACCTCAAATACCACAGATTTTAATTCATGGGAAATGAATAGTCCTCCTGCACCATTTT
Source organism: Aplodontia rufa (assembly GCA_004027875.1). Classification (NCBI taxonomy): domain Eukaryota; kingdom Metazoa; phylum Chordata; class Mammalia; order Rodentia; family Aplodontiidae; genus Aplodontia; species Aplodontia rufa. Next base: position 28,889 of record PVKS010002776.1, read on the forward strand.
AGAATCAAGTTTTAATAAGAGTACAACTCTCTTGAGTTGTGAGAGGTCTACAGAAGTTGACCCAAAGGCTATAGGGGGCCATCAAGTACCATAAGGAGATAACTTTGAAAGTATGGTGAGAAAATACCTTGCATTTTTTATTTCAGACATAGCATACAATCTGAATTATTTTGTCATTAGAGCATCTGGATCATTGTATAAAATGCACTATAGCAAAAAAAAAAATCAGGATAATTCAAAAGAAGCGGTGGCTAAAAAAGTAGATTGTTAGTAACATTGCTTGTTTTAAAAGCATTTAGGTCCAAGTATACATTATAACATTAGATACCCCATATACCTTTGAAAACAAAATTGGAGTTTATGACAGATTCTGCCTTTTGCATCAGAATTACCTAGGGCACTTAGTAAAAAAACCCAGATTTGCTGAATCAGAATCTTTGAGGTGAACCTAAGGCTCTATATTTTTAGCCAGTTCTTCACCTGATTCTTAATGTACTGTGACATTGGGGGCCATTCTAGAGCCTCAACCCACCTTGTTCTCTATCATTTATGACCATGAAAGTTAAGGATCTCATTTCAACACAACTGAAAGTGTAACCAGAAGCTGCTCATTACTAACATTGATAAATTGATAATTAGCCTTAGATTAGTTCACTAAACGTTCCCACAAATAGATTAAGTAAATGAATTCTTCAGAAATACGGAGTGCTGCTTATTGCCTTGAAAGGTAACAAATTGATTTGAGTTAAAAGGTTCTGCTGAGCTCCCTTAGGCTTAGCATTAGCATTTAATAATATTTGTTCTATGTCACTACCTAAATTTACTTAAAATAAGGGATTTTATACCAAATATTTTCCTGTCTTCATATCGGCTAATGTCTCCTCAGCATACTTGCCCTACTGTGCTTATGTGTGCTCTCATCACATGTATATTTGTGTGTACACACGTGTCAACATCTTTCATCAGTCTTATGTAATATAGAGCACTGAGTTGAGAATGAAGAAAAAGTGGAGCTTTTACTTTCTTCTAAGGCCATGATGGTGATAATTTTCTCCTTCTGAGTAACAGTGTGTAAAGCAGTTTTGTGTTACTTTTCTGCTGTAGGTGACAGTAGTATGTAAAGCAACCAATGTTCATCTATGTCTACAAAAAACTTCATGTGCCAAACATTCAGAGACCCTGCTTATTTTGGATAAATACTAAGCTTATGTTGATATCATGTGCCATGCTCTTTACCTTTCTATCCTTCTAGTTCCTGGAAACTTTTATCTTTTCAAAATAGGTAATAAAAAGCATTCAGTGTAGATTCAGATAGTAATTTCATTTTAAAGTTTTATATTATAACAATTATTTCAACACAGTGTCATTTCTGGTTTCAGTATCATATCAATAAGCTGTCAATCATGACATCAGAGAATCATTTGAACAACAGTGACAAAGAAGTTGATGAAGTAGACGCTGCCCTCTCGGACCTGGAGATCACTTTGGAAGGGGGTAAAACATCGACAATTTTGGTAAGGTGAATCTTTTCATCTGCCAGTTGAATTTGAATTGATGCTTACCTTTTTATGGATTTCATTTCTCAGAAAGTATTTAGGGGATAGAGAGAAATAGTTAATGCTTTAGAGAAACCAGATATAGATTTTTTAGGTTCTTTCAGAGAAGTTTTATTTTTGTGGTGCTGGGGATCAAACCCAGGGCCTCATACATGCACTCAACCACTGAGCTACACCACCAAACCCAGGAAAAGTCTTTTAGAAGTATATGTGCGTGGTATCTGGTGCTGAAACACACTAAAGACATGTCTTCTCATCCTCTGCACGTTCTTTTACGAATGGTGGGAAAATATTTCTACAGAGGAAAATTTAACCTTGATCTTCTTTGAAATATTTCAAAGAGAAGAAAAATAGATCTTATGTTAGTTTTTAAGTGATAAATTTGTTTTTAAAGCTAAGGAATTGGTTATTGCTGTAAAACACTTTTCAAGGATGTTATGATGTACAGAATTTCCATATGCAGCTACAAATAGTATTTTGTGGGTCATGTAAATTGTTCTTTTTAAAACATTTTTTAAACTTTCCCTATTTGAAAATGTCTTTGTAATAAGAAGAAAATATATGTGGTCCATCTGACCATGTAATATATCTTTTAAATCTTTATAATCTATATTTTATTATTTTCTAAAAAGCTGTTTTTTTGTTTTTTAAGAAAGAAGGACAGTGAGAGAGCAGAGAGAATCAATTTTTATTGAGTTTTCGCATGGCCTTCGTTGCTCTGACACTTAGTTGTGTATGTGGTGCTGGGGTTTGAACCCGTGTACTTGTGCATGTTGCTCCAGCCCCAAAAGCTGTTTCTTCATATCAGACACCAAACATTCTGATTTCAGATTCGATTATTTATTTATTTTAAAGAGAAAGGGGCAGTGAGAGATAATCAATTTTTATCTAGTTTTTTCATGTGGCCTTCATTCCTCCGACACCTAGCTGTGTACGTGGCGCTGGGGTTTGAAGCCGCGTACTCATGCATGCCAGGCAAGCACTGTAACCGCCAGGCCACTGCTCCAGATTAATTTCAGATTTTAAAAAAAAGAAAAATGTGGGCTGGAGCAGGGGCTCAGTGGTTCTGGCGCTTGCCTGGCATGTGCGAGGACACAGGTTCAAACCCCAGCACCACATATATAACAAAGTCTCAGAGCAACGAAAACCACATGAAAAACTGAATAAAATTCTCTGTCTCTCTTTCACTGTCCCTCTTAAAAAAAAGAAAAATGTGATTTTGCTCTCTCCCTAGGGTGACATTACTTCCATTCCTGAACTTGCAGACTATATCAAAGTTTTCAAGTAAGTGCAAAAGGAGGGGATTCCAAATATTGCTGAACAATAAGTATCAATATTATAGTCCTGGTTCACATTATTTAAATTTACAGTAAGTTTGCCAAAGTTGTCTAATCAGATTTACTGATTAGGTGAACACAAAATTATAAATGAAAGAAAGTGTTTACCAAACTAAAATCACAGAAAATGTTGTTTTATCTTATAAATATGTTTCCTTAAAAAAGAATCGTGAGCCTAGTAACAATGGCACACACTTATAATCCCAATGGCTGGGGAGACTGAGGTAGGAGGATGGCAAGTTCAAAGTCAGTGTCAGCAACTTAATGAGACACTGTCTCAAAATTTAAAAGGGAAAAAAAAAAGGCTGGGGATGTGGTTCCCCTGGGTTCAACCCCTGGTACCAATAAAAAAAAAACAAAGAAATTTAGATTGCATCATATAGATGCTGAAACATAGCATTGTGGCACAGCCCTTTTGTTCCAGAATTCAGAGAAGTGGGCATTAAGACAGGGCAAAAAAGAAAGGAGATGAGCCAGGCTTGGTAGCATATGCCCATAATCCCAGTAACTCAGGAGTCTGTGATAAGAGGATTGTAAGTTTGAGGTCAACCTCAGCAACTTATACCCTGTCTCAAAACAGAAAATATAAAGTTCTGGGAGTGTATCTCAGTGGTAAAGTATTCCTGGGTTAAATCCCCAGTACAAAAAAAAAGAAGGTGATACAGAATATGTTTTTTCTTTTTTTTTTCTCTTGTGTATCTTATAAACTGTTGTAGAATAAGTCATTTACTTTAGCTGAATGCACAATAAAAATATGTAACATTTCTGAGCTAATAATAAGATTTCAAATGCCACACTTCTCCCTTTACATACTTTTTTCGAATACCTGCACTGTCATGACTGCTCGGGGCTTCTCCTGTGTTAGACACTGGCATGGCAACTTTATGTCAGGATTCTGAGAGTTAAGCCATCTTTCCCTTCCAGTCATGCTGGGTAAACTTGCTGCTTCGTAGAGGCTCCAGAGGCAAACCATGACCCTGCAGGGTGTTATGGGACCTAGAAAGCTTCAAATTGTGGACATTTACTTCACCTTTCTTTTCCTAACCTTTCCAGTGAACTGCTAGTGCTGAGATGGCTTTAACTAAGAAAATCCTGGAACATGGGCCCTTCGCTTGTTCACTATTGGTAGGATCATCCTGAGTAGGTTGAGAAGCAGGTGCATGCTGAACACAAAACACTGACCAAAGGGAATTGATTTCAGCGTGTCTAAAACTTGGCTTCAGACTTTGTGAAAATTTGCTACTAAAACAGCATTAACAAAGTTACTTCAAAGTGGTTTTTCTCTTAATTCTGATACATAGGCCAAAAAAGCTGACTTTAAAAGGTTACAAGCAATATTGGTGCACTTTCAAAGATACATCTATTTCTTGCTATAAGAGCAAAGAAGAGTCCAGTGGTACACCTGCTCATCAGATGAACCTTCGAGGTAAGGAAAGCTTTGAATGACCTATGGATTTCTCTTGGTCTGCTATTGAGTAGACTTCACTCACTGACGGTGAGGTGGAGTGGGGGAGTAGCAGTTCTTTAGAGCTTGGGGCCTTTAAAAAGTTTTGTTTAAATATTTACATGTGGTTTTTATTTACTTTTTCCTGTTGTGAATATTCAATTCCACATGAATATTTAGTTGTTACCTCTTTGGGAAGACCTGACATGGATTGTATGATTCTGCCCTTCTCGCTTGTGAAGTAAATTTAGTCTCTTTTCTGATTGTTAGCATTAAGGACAGTTAGGTTTTCCTCATTCTGTAGGGGCTGCCCCTTTGTCTGTTTTCACCTCAGTTCTAACTATGATACCATCTGTCTCCCCTTAGGTTTTGCTGGTTTCTCTCTTCTTCATTGACTCCTGCTTCTCTTCTCTTCCTTAACTAAGGAGGCTAGTCCCACGCAGGGTCCCTAGCCTCTTGATTCACTTGGTCACAAGTTGGGTGGCCAGCACAAATAGGGGGCTGGCCAAGCTCTCCCACTTCCCTCCTTTGAAGTTTTGTCTTCCTTGACCTGTGCTCAGCCTGGCTCTTGAAGCAAGCACAGGATATCCCTCTGAGGTTCCTTGATGCCAATTTGAGTTTCTTTTTGTCTTGTTAAACCCAAAGCCTTTTCAGAAAGGGGAGCTGGATTTGAGGCCTAGGTTTCCTTTCCCTTACGGTAGCTGTACCAGGCTTGCTTCCTGCAGCCAGAGCTAGGCCACTTCACGCTGCTGCTTCCCCTCTTTCATCTGGTTGATGCATTGTTTCCTCTCCAAGTTGGTATGGTTCTTGTACAGGTGGAGGGCATACTGCTGCTGCTGACTGATTCCTTTACAGTCTTCAGCTGTTTCTACAAATTGTTGATGAGACTCCCATCCTTGGTGATATTATTCACTAGAAGTGAGCCTCATGGCTCTCTTCTAGTTCAGATGCCACCTCCTCCAAGAAGCTGTCCCCTGATTGCCACTTTCCCATAGTCTCACACAGCACATCCTACTCTGCCTTGGATCCTGCATACCTAGTGGAAGATGTAGTTCCACACGACTCTGTGTTTCTGTGTCTTCCCTTACAACAAACACTAGAAAATATTTTCCAAATTCATTGCCAGTGAGATTTAGACTTCAGTCACATTGCATGCATTTGAGACTTGAATTCTAAGCTGAGAATTAAGGGGTTGGGAATACAAAATGGAGCAAGGAGTTGGGTATTTTTCTAGAGCTAATATCTATAAGCAAACTCCTATTTGGGAACTTCTAGGAGGTTGCACCTCCCTTGGATGGCTGGTTTGGAGTTATTCCCAGAGGCCCATCTCTTTTGGATACATTTTACATGTAATGCAGCTCTCTAACAAAAATATAAATATTTGGGGCTGGAGTGGTGGCTATGGTGCTTGCCCAGCATGCACAAGTACATGAGTTCAAACCCCAACACTCATGTACACAATTAAGTGTCAGAGCAATGAAACCCATGTGAAAAACTCAATAAAAATTGATTCTCTCTGCCTCTCTCTCTGTCCTTCTCTCTTAAAAAAAAAATCAATATTTTACAAAGGATCAAAGAAAAGGACTCCTGGTTCATTTTACAAAAATAATTCCTAAATAATTTCACTTAATGCTTATGACATGGAGGTTCTCTTTCTGATATGTAGTCTGTTTTTGTTTAATTTATTGAACAAACATGCTGCTAATGAAAAATATAATATTCAGAACTTATATATATATTAGATTTACCCCCCCCAAGACCCCTTCCCTCCCTCCTTAAAGTGGGTCATCACTTAGGTTACCACACACCTGGAAAGCATCGTAGAGCAGATATTTATACAACTGCTGGTATTTGGTGTGTAGTGGGGAGGACCTTCTGCTGCACAACCACCAGCCTGAACTCTGAGCTACAATTTTTCGTAACTATATTTTACACACTGGCATTTTGAGTATATCTCAGTAAAATGTTTTAAATATGTACCTCTAATACATGAACTCTACCTGGCATTCACCTGAACTGCTTTACAGTTTTACACATTTTTTTGGTTTTAGTTTTAACCCATTTTAGAAACTAGAAAATTTCAGTCCTGGATAGAATTGCTGTTAACATGTGTTGGAATTCTATAATTTGCTTAAAACTTTTCGTTAAGCTTTGTCAGTCACATGAGTTTTGCCATTGAACCTTTACCATTATTTGTCACTCAGAATCCAGTGCTGCTTTCTTCTTGAACTGCCCAGGACCAGCTCACATTATCCACTTCTTGACTCAGTGACTAGGAATGTCTTCTGGCCTCTGGCCTCACTACCCCATTATATTCATTACCTTCTCCCAAGTCCTGGCCCAGAAATAATAAACTTGTATGCTCTTCTCAGTTCTCATTCCGCTCTCGAGTCTTCTCACAGGAGCACTTTTCCTGCACATCACACTGATAACACTAGACTAGAAATCAAAGATTCTGCCTTTTGCTCTACAAACAAACCAGCCCTGTGATTTGTGAAGACAGCCAATCTGGATTTCAGTATCTTCCTCTGAAAAACGAGAGCCTTGGATTTCACTAAGGTTCTTTGGAAATTTAAAATGCAGAATTCTGAAAATTCATTATTTGAACTAATACAAACTCTCCTAGGTACTAAAGACATAAGAAGGAACTTTCTGGATGTTTAGAACATGTCTGAAAGAACGAATTACAATTAGGGACTGGGGGTATGGCTTGGTAGTAGTGTTTGCTTAGCATGCACAAGCCTGGAGTTTGCTCTCTAGCACTGAAAAAGGGGAAGGGGGAAAACAGAGACTTTGGCTGTGCGTAGCTCTGTGATAGATAGTTTGCCTAGAATATGTGAAACCCTGGCCTGCTTCAATCCCCAGCCACCCCCATCTCCCCCCACACACACTGTTACAGTCTGAACGATAAATCATACTTTAAAAAGCATGGGGGCTGGAGCAGTGGCTCAGCAGCTGGAGCACTTGCTAGGCATGCATGAGGACCTTGGTTCAAACCCCAGTCCCAGTATACAACTAAATGTCAGAGAATCAAAGGCCAGATGAAAAAAATAAATTGCTATTCTCTCTCTCCTCCCCACCTTAAAAAAAATTCACAAAGAGGTAATAGGAGCAAGAGGGTAAGAATGCTACTTAAGTTACTCTTCAGCAAAAATGGAAAGACTTAATAGGGAAATCTTGTCTGCCTTAAGATCCAAACAAAGGAAGCTGGAGCAGCGGCTCAGCAGTAGAGTGCTTGCTTGGCATATCCAAAGACCTGGGTTTAAACCCCAGCACCACATGCACACACAACTAAGTGGCGGAAAAACAAAAACCAGATGAAAAAATAATTTATCTCTGTGTGTCTATTTTTTTTTAATTTTTTTATTTTTTTGACAGAATCAATTTTTATTGAGTTTTCCACATGGCCTTCATTGCTCTGACACTTAGTTGTGTACGTGGCTGCTGGGGTTCGAATCCAGGTCCTTGTGTTTGCCAGGCAAGTAGTGGAACCACCGAGCCACCACTCTAGCCCCTGTGTCTCTATTTTTAAAGAGAGAGGGAGAAAAAGAGAAAGAAAGGAAACAGCAGCCTTTAAAAAAAAAAAAAATCCAAAAAAAGATCCAAAGAAAGGACTTGGGGGTGTGGCTTGGTGGTAGAATTCAAACCCCAACAAAAAGAAAAATGTTAAGGTAGTCAGTATGAAAGGAGAAAGGAGCAAATTGAATAGAAGCTGGATGATCAATTAAGAGACTGGGTGACTGACTGATTAAGGAAGTGACTGGGGTGAGGGGACAGATGGCAGTGATACTGAGATTGGAATAAAGAAAAAAAACTGGGTTTGAGGGGAAAGAGGGGTTTAATTGAGGAATATTTTAAATGTGATGCATGCAGACATTCATTTGGAGATAACCTGTAGATCATTGGGTCAGGGAGAGGAACTTATTACAGATACGGATGAGGTAGCAATTAAAATTAGTGGTCAGTGAAGCCATCAGAATGCTTAGCTATAATACAGAAGTGAAGGCTAAGAATAAACCCCTGGAGCTGGAGCTGTGGCTCAGTGGTTTCGGCGCTTGCCTGGCAAGCACAAGGACCCGGGTTCAAACCCCAGCACCACGTACACAACTAAGCGTTGGAGCAACTAAGTCCATGTGAAAAACTAAATAAAGTTGTTTCTCCCTTTCTCTGTCTGTCTCACTGTCCCTCTCTCTTTAAAAAAAAAAAAAGAATAAACCCCTGCACAACACCTGTGTTTAAGGGACAGGGCTAGAAGAGGAGCTTATTTAGGACACACACACGCACAAAAAAAAAATGCATAGGAAGACTATGGAAATGAGATACAATGAAAGCCAAGATGAAAGTTGTTTCAAAAAGAGCAGAGTAGGGGCTGGAGCAGTGGCTCTGTGATTATGGCGCTTGCCTGGCATTCACAAGGACACAGTTCAAACCCCAGCACCACTTACGCAACCAGGTGTCAGAGCAACAAGTCACTTGAAAAACTAAATAAACTTGATTCTTTCTCTCACTGTCCCTTTCTCTGAAAAAAAGAGTAGTCAACAGAGTCGAATACTACAGAAGAGTATAGTAAGCCTCCATATTATTTGGCCACGTAGAAGTGGTCAGTGACCTTGACAAGAGCAGGTTAAGTAGATTTCAGTGGCTTTTTGCAAACAGGAACCAAAGTATGGTCTTTGAGAAGTAAATAGGAAAGATAGCTTTTGTTAAACTGATGAACTATGATTCACATAAGCACAGTGTATTGTGACATATTCATACATGCACATAATTTGATCAGTTTCATTCCCCAGTACTTCTCCGTTCCCTCCCCCTAAATCTTTTTTCCATTCTCCCTTAATATTTTTATGAAGTTCCTTTTTAAATTTTTTTTCCTCTCTTCAGTCTAAATATGAGAGAAAACATAAAACCCTTGACTTTCAGAGTCTGACTTAGGTCGATTAACATGATGTTCTCCAGTTCCCTCTATTTTCCTGTGATTGACATAATATCATCCTTCTTTGTAGCTGAATAAAAACTATTGTATATATATTACATTTTCTTTATACGTTCATTTATTGACCTGCACTTTGGCCAGTTCCATAACTTGGCTATTGTGAATTTCGTTGCTCTAAACATGGGTATGCATGTAGATGCAATATCATTGTTTCTAATAGCTGAGTAGAACTCCATGGTATGTATACCAGAGCTTTTGGATTCATTCATCCAGTGAGGGGCATCTGGGTTGTTCCATAATTTAGCTATTGTAAATTGAGCTGCTATGAACATGGATATTGCTGTGTTGCTGTAATGTGCTGATTCTAACTCCTCTGAGAAAATACCCAGAAGAGGGATAGCTGGATCGTATGGTGGATCCAACCCTAATTTTTTGAGGAGTCCCCACACTGCTTTCCAGAGCAGCTGTACCAGTCTGCAGTTCCACCAACATTGTACTAGTGTTCCTGTCTCCCCACAACCCCTCCAGCATTTGTTATTATTCGCAAAGACAGCTTTTTAATTAACCTTATCTATGACAAGTAATGGGAAAAGAGGACAAGCAACAACAGAAAAGGGAGGCGTACAGTGGAGGGGGAGAGGTATTTTATGGTATAGGATTGGTGATGGAAACCTGATACCCAGCCGTGGTGACATGGAACTAAACTATCTGAGATGGAGCCCAGTGAGTGCCTCTTTGCCTGAGTTACCACTCACAGCATCTCTCCCTTTTTAGTTTCCTTGGTATTTTAAAAGAGGCCTATTGTAGGATTATGTACTCTAAATCCTCCTAAATGATTAGTAGTATTTGTGTATCTTTACTCATCTGTTTAATTGCCACACAACTTTATTTTTAAAGGTTATATAAAAGGACTTTAAGAAGGAGCTATTTATATGTAATAAATATTTTTAAAAGAAAGGAGGAGAAAAATCACCAAATTCATGCTAGGAGTTGCTTCTGGAGAGAAGAATAAAGAAAACCCTTCTCTTTATCAAAGTGCTCTATGTCTTTAAATATTTATGTGGTTGCAGAGAAATGACAATTTTAACATTTCTTTCTGAATATACTAGTGTTGAATTCCTTGAACTCCGGGAGAAGAGGAGTTGCTCCAATATGGAGAGCAAGGCATCAAGCCTCCTGGGTGACCTTAGGACATTATGGTGATGTGAACTAAGCAGAGACAGTTTACTCAAACTGTCACTCAGCCTGTACATGTACATCATTATCTTGCTTAAAGGTGTTGATTACTTGGATTTTCATATAACCCATAAATATATATACATCTGAAGACTAGCCTATATAAACTGTCGTTCTAGTGACAAAGTTGTTTTTGTATTAACTTCCCATATATGTAGGTGTATGTTACTTTCCATGCAGATCATTCCTAAAGTGTGACAAAATCCAACATATTAAGAGCCCACAAAATGAAGCTGTCATACTGGCTTGAGATTTCTTAAAAATTAAAACAATTTTATAATTAAATGTTTTTTTTTTTTTTTTACAGGATGTGAAGTTACTCCAGATGTAAACATTTCAGGCCAAAAATTTAACATTAAACTCCTGATTCCAGTTGCAGAGGGCATGAATGAAATCTGGCTTCGTTGTGACAATGTAAGTTTTCCAAGTAAAAATAAGCCTTATTTTTTTTGTAATTTTTAAGTGAGTTGATCAGTCATCCTTACATTTTATACCCAGAAGACCCACCATATGATACCTACATCAGTGTGTGATTTCATCCCTCAGTGTTTCTCTCCAATAGGAAAAACAGTACGCGCACTGGATGGCAGCCTGCAGATTGGCCTCCAAAGGCAAGACCATGGCGGACAGTTCTTACAACTTGGAAGTTCAGAATATCCTTTCCTTCCTGAAGATGCAGCATTTAAACCCAGATCCTCAGCTCATACCAGAGCAGATCACAACTGATATAAATCCTGAATGTTTGGTGTCCCCACGCTATCTAAAAAAATATAAGAACAAGCAGGTATCTCATATTTTAATCTACTGCTTTCTGGTGTTTTATAATTTTGTACATATCCTTTAAATGTTTCTCCTATCAAAAGAAGTCTTAATTTCTAATCAGTTGGTTAGAATATAAAATAGGAAAAACATAGACTTTAGTCATTTTAAATGAAACTGTCATTTTAATAGGACAGATAACAGGGTAGATTAGGAATAAATGTGCTTTAACTAAACAACCTGAGAATATCACTTCTGTTAACCATATGTTCTTTCAGGTAATTAAATATGTTCTTCATGCTTTGTCATACTTAATTCATTTAGTTTTATTCCTTGTATGATTGATATAAAACAGACAGTATTTCACAATGAAATCTTTAATACCTATTCTTGCTGTTGACATGGAATTTTCTGGCTTTGGAATTAACTTTATAAGGGTAGAAATAGTCTACACACCAACACTGACTTAACTTTAACAGTCAGAACTTAATCAAGATTTTGTACAAGGTTATAAAGTTTAGTAGATTTTAATTGAAACTCACTGCTTTTGTCTACTATTTAGAATTCTTTTCCTGGAAATTAATACCATAAAAGGTTTGCTACTTAGAAACGGTTTGTCAGTACAACATGGAAGGTCCTTCACGGGGGAATTTCACTTGGGATAGCCCCTGCTATTCTTTGCACCAGACACCATGCCAAAAAAGGAAAAAGCTTTGGTTTGGATGGGGGAACAGAGAAGACTTTTAAAATAACTATTGCATTTTTATCTAGTTTTGTTTTTAATCTTTGTTGAGGAATAATTTTAAAACATAAAAGTTCCAATTAATGCTTAATTTCTGAAATTTTAAGTATCATGCTTATTATATGGGTTTGACATTTAGCTAGAAATGTTCAGGAGTTTTAAGCACAAAGTATTTGTATTTAAGTTTTAGAGGTTGTGTAAGCTACATGGAAATAGTTTATCTCAGAGTCATAGGATGTGGGAGTAGTGAGGAATGGAGGAAATGCTGCCCTGGAGAACTCTATGGAATGTAGATTATTAAGTTAAAAAGGGGAAATGAAGCAAGTAGTAATTTCATGTTTTATTCTTAAGAAGTATTGGTAAGGAAACTTGTTTCTAAACTTAGTGAATTCATTTGCTTCCAAAAGCTTTGAATGATTTCAAATCTTAGCACTGTGGTCCTTTCATGATCAGGTAACAGGAAATAGTTCTCTGTCCCTAAGCTCTTGACTAGTTTTTGTCAACTAGAAATTCTCTTGAGGACAAAGGATTCTTTGCTGTCTTTAGCTTTCCTTTGGCAGTATGTGTGGTCCGTGGTGAAGTATCCTTGATCTCTTGTCTGCCATGCTGACATTCAGTCAAATGCAGTCTTTTTTAATCCTTTCTCTAAGTAGACTTATACGTTGTTCCCAGAAGGTAGGAACCATGCATGACGTCCTGGCACATATTAAGTGCTGATAGAATTCTAGCTGCTACCATGTGACAGATGCTGTGCTACTCATCAGATGGTGCTGGATAACTGTTGAACTGAATCCAGTGCATTCTGGAGCCCACAGCTGCAGAGTCATTTATAGCTGCCATGGAATACACATGATTTTCCTATTGGGTCTGTCAGTTCAACCTTTGTTACATTAAAGCTAAATTACTTTAGTTTCCCCAGAGTATACCTAAGTGAACTAAACTTGCTGTGGATATTTTTAAAATATGATTCAAACTGGATTTTTTTAATTTTAAAGAAAAGGATTGTCCTGTGTGTTTATCTGTTTATCCAGACTGAAATGGGCTCATGTTTATGGTCACAATTCCTAGCGTAGTGTATGGCATCTCTTTATTTTTACTTCCAGGAAAAAGGATGCAAAAAACAGATGGTAATTAAAAGGTTTCCTTTCCTGTGTAAACAGAGAAACGTATGGGCACTGCACTTGTTTTACGTCTTCCTCTTCCCTTCTGAAAAGCAGTGCATGTTCATATTTGACTGAATGTGAGAAGACTTTAAAGGTTTTGAAGCATTAATTTTTATTTTACTACTAAAATAATCAGCTTTACCTAACCAGTAAGAGCTGCTATATGAGGGGAGAAAAGAGGTATTTGCTCTATTTTCTTCCTCCAGATTTTTACCCTTAATTTTAGTAACATTTAGCATTCTGAAACGTGGGGTGTTTCTCGGGGTTCTGAATGGAAAGTAGTTGCTGCTTCCTCATGTTCGTTTTCATTCTTGCGTTCACTTTGCTTGGTTTCCACCTAAAGTAATTTTTCGCATGGTTTTGGCTGGAATTTTGGTTTGCAGGTTACCACAACTTTTTCTTTGCTTCATTGCCATTTTTTCTGATTGCCTCTTTTTTTTCTTTCCGCTTCCTTTTTCTTTCTTCGCATTGCCATCTACAGCCAGGCTATATAAGAGACTTGGTAAGTTCTCCATATTTACAAAAAAAGGAAGAAAAAGAAATAAATTTATAAAATTTGTGTGTATGTGTATATGTAGGACTGTACTGTTCAGAATGTGTCCAAATGTGGCAATTATGTACTAATAGTACTTTTCTCCCTATGATATATGAAAATTAAAAATAATATATCTTATGTTGGAAATACTTTTGTATATGATTTTATTAAAATTCCCAAATGTAATTTCAGATATTTTCTATTTCCAACTCTTGCAGTATATAATTTTGTGGTGGGGTGCATAATTCTGTCTTGATTCTGCCATGAAAGGATAATGTCCAATGGTAAAGATGATATTTAATCATGTTTAGATAACAGCAAGAATTTTGGAGGCCCATCAGAATGTAGCTCAGATGAGTCTGATAGAAGCCAAGATGAGATTCATTCAAGCGTGGCAGTCATTACCGGAATTTGGCATCACACACTTCATTGCCAGGTCAGTGGTCCCGTCGAGCAGCTCTGTGAACTTTGATCTGCATTTTCACTTCATCTGCTGCTTCTGATTACAAGCTGAACATGTAACACCCAGCTATATGTCACATTACTCTATCTAGTGAAAATTAGGAAATCTTAGGATAGATTTGCTATGTTTTTAATTTTTACATTAAAAACTCAAAATATTTACATTTCTCTTTTCACTCATACAAGACTAGCATTTGTATTTAGGGTTAGAGTGAACTTGTCTGGAAGAAAAACAGACCTGTATGTTCCTCCCTCACCACCCCCACAGCTTTAAATGCTTGGGTTTTTTTGATGCTACAGGTTCCAGGGGGGCAAAAAAGAAGAACTTATTGGAATTGCGTATAACAGATTAATTAGAATGGATGCCAGCACAGGAGATGCCATTAAAACGTGGCGTTTCAGCAACATGAAGCAGTGGAATGTTAACTGGGAGATTAAAATGGTAAGCTAGTAACAATACTACCTGAATATATAGCCTTTATGATAAAAACTAGTAAGTTAAAAATAAGAAAAAAATATTCAGCATTATAAGGCCTTTTCAAGTACAGATAGATCATGGCTGGTCACTCATTTCACACTTAAACTTACCTATTTCAAAGTTAAATGCTAAAGACAGCAATTTAGACAAGCATATTGCTTGATCTTTTTTAGGGTTGTCCTACAGTGAATAAATCCCTTTCACTCAGAATATCACTTTATACAGAACGCCTGCTTTGTGCTAGGCATGATCCTAAATGTTTACATCTGACCCTATCACTAAACCTCATCACAGCCTTCCAAGGTAGATGGATTCTCTGTACTTTACAAATGAGGACTCTAATTTTGAGGCCAAAGGGCCACCATTGTCCATGACCACACACTTAGTAAATAACAGAATCAGTATTCAAATTAATTTGGTTTTGCATTCTAAAACCTGGCACATTTACCATTATATCACATGCTGCCCCAACCTTGGTGTACATGAATATCATTTAGTATACAGAATCATTTTTGGTCAAGGTTCATATTGGGTATGCTCTATCAATGCCTATCACTTTATTAAAAACTCATTTCTAAACAAGATACCTAAAGGTTAATATTGAAGCAAATATTAAATAAAACACAGGAAGTAGGTTTTCTCCCAGGACTTGAAGGGAGACATTCTCATTAATTGAATCACCAGAGACCACTTGGGAACTTAATGACCTAAAACCCTTAGGTTCAGTCTTCCTCCTCAGAACTTGAAACTAAAGGGATGTCGGAGTGGGGGTGGGGGTATTCAGCAAACTTTCCTATTCAGCTTAAAGGCATTATTACTTTAGTATTTTAAAAGAGTAATTATTTGGGGCTGGAGCGGTGGCTTGGTGCTTATAGTGCTTGCCTGGCATGCATGAGTATGTGAGTTCAAACCCCAGCACCGCATACACAATGAAGTGTCTGAGGAATGAAAGTCACATGAAAAACTAAATAAAAATTGCTTCTCTCTTTCTCTCTCACTGTCCCCTCTAAAAAAAAAAAGTAATTATTTGAGGGTTGACATGTTTATCAGTCAGACCTTAAACAGCACAGTAGCTTCGCAGGACTCAGCCATCTGGAGTTCTCCTGGGACTGATAATTGTTTATCTTTGTTTTAGGTTACTGTAGAGTTTGCAGATGAAGTCCGATTGTCCTTCATTTGTACTGAAGTAGATTGCAAAGTGGTTCATGAATTTATTGGTGGATACATATTTCTCTCAACACGTGCAAAAGACCAGAATGAGAGTTTAGATGAAGAGATGTTCTACAAACTTACCAGTGGTTGGGTGTGAATAGAAATACTGTATAATGAAACTCCGTGGCCATAACAATATTTAACTTCAAAAGCTATTGTTCGTTATATGCTGCTTAATAAAGTAAGCTTGAAATTTATCATTTTATCATGAAAAACTTTTTTGCCTTACCAGACTGGTTAATATGTGCACTAACAAGCACGACCATTAATCTGCTATCATGTTATAGACTATTGAGTATGGCACACATTCCTTAGGGCCATGAATTGAAAATCAGAATTGTGGGCAAATCAGGAAGAACCAACCCCTCACTGATTTAAGCTAGCCAAACTGTAAGAAACAAGCCATCTACTCTGAAGTTATCCAGGGCTTAATCTATATGAAGTCTATTTATCATGTTTGATGCATGTGTTTTAATGTATGTTTAATTTGATTTTATGTTTTAAAATAACCTGCTTCTAGTAGCCATTTAAACCTTCCTCCCCAATATAAAATCAGGCCTACAAAAGATGCCTGATATTTCATAATGTCATTGTTTGACCTTGAAGGAAAAAGCTTTTAATCTATTATGCTTGGTTTGTTTTTGTCCTTGAATAAGCATGTATGTATATTGTCTTGTGTCTTTATTTTTACACTATATTGTATTACACTTTTAGTATGCACCAGCATATTCACTGTCTAAAATATGCAAATTTTGCATTACAATATGAAGTAAAGGTCTATGAAGTATGAATTTTCTGTAACTAATGTATAAACACAAATTTTATAAAATTGTACAGTTTTTTTTAAAAAACTTCACAGCTAGAAAATGGCTTAAATGTAGCATCCTTGCTTTTAAAAGATAATATGCAATTTTAATATCTACTAAATTAAGAATGATTTGATGATTTGCCGCAATGTCCTTAACTCTAATGCCTGGACTAGGCAACGTTCTAGTCTGTTGCGCTGTTACAATCTGCATTGGTGCTAGTCAGAAAATACCTAGCTACATACCCCAAAAGGGTGCCAGGGAGGGGTGGATTAACAGTATTGTCCAATAATCCATGGTTTAATGACTGTATAAATGCATTTTATTTTAAATAAAAGCAGAATCTTTTATTTAATATTTCTGTTGGTACTATTTTCTTTAATGTTTGCATAACATTTGTAGAAGTGAACTTTTGCCTTTTAGAAAGACTATGCCTACACCTTATGTTGTGAGAACAACTCTTATTCCAAAGTGTCACCAGCTAGAGAAGCTTTATCTCTAAGGTAGATTTTTTTCCCACTTACATTGAAAACCCTTCATTTTTCCTAATGCTAAAAATTCAATATAGAATATGTAACTGTTAGAAATGTAGTCATAAATACAAATTAGTGCAAGTAGAATTTGCCTTGAACAGCAAATAATTCTTGGTCTAAGAAAGTGGCACATCTATGAGTTTATCCCTGTTGTTACTGCTGTTGTCACTCAGCTCAAAGTGTCAATCCTGGACTTTATCCCTTCTTTTTTTTAAAGAGAGGGACAGTGAGAGAGACACAGAAAGAGAGAAATAAATTTATTGAGTTTTTCACATGGCCTTAGTTGCTCCAACACTCAGTTGTGTATGTGGTGCTGGGGTTTGAACCTGGGTCCTCGTGCTTGCCAGGCAAGCGCTGAAACCGCTGAGCCACCGCTCCAGCCCCTATCCCTTGTTTCTAACCAGGCTGATTCCTGCTGATTTTCTCTTATGCAACTTCACAGCCTTCTCTCGCCATTGCAGTCACTATCACCCGATTCAGTTCTTTCGGCTGTAACTGCTGAGCTGCCCTCCGGATCTTTTGTAAAGTCGTATTGTGGAGCTGGAGCAGTGGCTCAGCAATTGGAGCGCTTGCCTGGCATGAGAAAGGACCTGGGTTTAAGCCCCAGCACCACACACACAACTAAGTGTGGGAAAAAGGGAGCCAGATGGAAAAATGAATAAAATTGGTTCTCTTACTCCCTCCATCCCTCATGCTTTAAAGAAAGAAAGAAAGAAGAAATAGAAAAAAAGCCATATAGCCGAATCGTAGCCAGGCTTTCTATAAAATGTAAGCGTTCCTTCCCATTAAAGTGTTCCTTTATGCAAGCACTTGTTAAAATTGAGACTGTGGCGTATGTGACTCCATTCCACCACCTCCACTGGAGAGAGAATCACCTCTGCTGATTTTTCTGGCTTCTATTCGTCCCACTGCTGTCCTCCCAGTCGTTTTGAGATTAATCCAGCCCCAGCATAGAACTGGCCGTGTTTATTTCATCACCAATCACCTTGTCTACAGGACGAAAGCCAGAGTTCTCCCTGCCAGGTGCTTCTCAGAGGTCTGAGGTCTCCCAGCTCACCTTTCCTCCTTATCCCCCAGCATCTCACATCCTCCAAACGCTTGCATTAACCAGCTCCATGTTGCTCCCCAACCCTGCGATGTCTTTGTCCCTGGAGATTCTAGTCTCCACCTGTCAATCTCTACCTAACGTTTTAGAATTTTTTTTTTTTTAAGAGAGGGACCATGAGAAAGAATGAATCAATTTTTATTTAGTTTTTCATGTGGCTTTCATTGCTCAACACTTCGTTGTGTACGTGGTGCTGGGGTTTGAACACGCATGCCAGACAAGCGGAGTAACCGCTGGGCCACCACTCCAGCCCTGCATTTTAGGAATTTCAGAGTTCAGGATTCTTCCTTACTTTTTAAGTTTCTTTGGGGCCAAAATTCCCTTGTCTCTGAACTGCCAGCCATAATTGATGGGTGCCAAGACAGGGCCAGAAGCAGAACCGAGGCTCCTATCTCCCTATCCCACTGTAGGGTTAAAAGCCAACCCTTCACAAATCCTGAAGAACCCCGTGGGCAGTGGCCTCTGCACAGAAATAACAAGTGGTGGGTGGGAGCCACTGCCTGGGGCCTCCAGAGACCTAGCTTGCAGCTCTGCCTTTTGTGAGTCAAGTTCATGTAGACATGAAGGCACAGGGACAGGATGCCAACCACACTCCTGTCCAACTATTTCTCTTAAGTCAGCAGGTTGGAGTCCTTCTGGAAGCCCCTGATAGTTAATCACTAATCTCAACTCAGTACAGATTATTTTCTACATAACCTTGAACTGCAAAAGTCAGCTAAAGACATGAACTTTGTAAAAGAAAAATCACTTGCATTTTTTCACTCTCCATTCTTACCCAGGTCACAAAACACAGGTAGGGTAGACGACTCTTTTCATCCTGTATATTGAAGTTTTCGTTGGTTCTAGGTTTTATATTAGTTACCTACTGGTGATATTGTAGGATTAGGCAGCCTAGGTTCCTGACCCTTAATTTATCTGGAAAAATAACACATAGGGTCAAATAAAATGTTTAAAAGTCCTTGACACTGGTAACCACATTGATTATAGTGATTTCTCAGTAAAATGTGAGAATGTTTTTTATTCTGCCTCCTCTTACCCTCCAGAATACATCTTTAACCTATGTGTTTCATTATGATTTGTGCCCTTCTCAATAAGTCTGACAAGGGATGCAGCTGTTTTTAGAGTAGCCACTTGCAGCATGGTCAAACCTTTACCACTTTGATAATTCAGAAAGACTGAGAAGAGAGCTTGCTGAAATCCATCCTGAGACATAGGATTCACTGGAACTGAATGCTGTCCCTTTCATAGCTACTTATTCCGTTTTACTCTAAAACTAGAGCTACTGATTGAAAAACCTTGTCATCTCCAAAAAACACTTGGGGGCTACTGTAGGCAACTACTGTAGCTACATAGGCAAGATTAGTTGCCCTGCTGTGTAGGTGTAGTCTTGTACAGGACAGTGATGATTTTTATTCTGCTGCGGATGCTCCGGTCATCTCTGCCTAGTCATACACAGGAAGAAGCTGTTTACTGGGGCGCTCTGTGCTCCTCAACAAATTAGCTGTGTCTTTATCTGTTTGAACTGCTTGGCTTGACAACGCAAGACTGGGGGGAGGTGGCAGAGACAAGTTACAGGAAATGGGAAATTACAATCTGGGTAAGGGGAATGATTTCTCAGTGGATCTCAGGGCTCCCCAGAACAGGAAACAGCACAGCTAAAAAGCCTTATCTGGTGACCTGATTTTCCCCTGTGCCGATTCCTCTCTTGTTTTCTCTGCTTATTTAATAAACAATACAAAGTTTCCCAGACCGAGTGTGTACATTAAAATTCCCTGTTCCCTTAGTAAATGGTTTGCAGCATACACATTCCCAGTTGAGTTTCCTTTTTGATATTTGTGCATGGTCCTGCATACTACTAACAATTACAAGCACTTAAAATAATTTGAGACCATTATATCATGAGATCTAATTATAGCCTCATGTGGCTTCACCAGGCAGGCATTATCCATATTACTGCACAGGGAAGTGGTCCAGGTTCAATGTTAATTAAATTTGTGATGAAAAACAGCACAACCAGGGCTGGAGCGGTGGCTCAGTGGTTACAGTGCTTGCCTGGCATGTGCAAGGACCCGGGTTCAAACCTCAGCACCACGTACACAACTGAGTGTTGGAGCAACTAAGGCCATGTGAAAAACTCAATAAAGTTGTTTCTCTCTCACTGTCCCTCTCTCTTAAAAAAAAAAAAAAAAAACACATTAACTCTCAGGTTTACTAATCAAAATATCGAAACATCCTCGTTTCTCTTTCTTGCCTAACTATAAATTCAATTAGCTCTTAGAACATTTGGAAAATAGGAGAGCACAGGGCCAGGAATTACCAAAATACTCAAGAACAGCAGGTGAGGGCACCGGTCCTCCCAGAGGAAAAAAGTATAAAACCATATGGAACGCATCGCACAGCAGAGATGAACGACAGCCAGAGACCAAGAGACTCCGGAAACGCACGCACTCTAGACGCCTGGTTTCTGACAGCCGGTGTCGCAGATCGGCACACAACCACAGTTACCCAGAGAATGGTGCTGCTTCTTATGTCTATGAAATAAAAGGACTGCATCATAAACCATTCATATAGGTATGGAGCAACTGAATTCCACACGGATTAAGGACTATATTGTGGGGGCTGGAGTGGTGGCTCCGAGGTTACAGCACTTGCCTGGCATGTACAAGAACCCGGGTTCAACCCTAGCACCACATTCACAAGTGTCAGAAAAACAACAATCAGATGAAAAAATAAAATGGATTCTCTCATTCTCTCTCCTTTTTATTTTAAGAGCGGGGCAGTGAGAGAACCAATTTTATTTATTTTTCATGTGGCTTTCATTGCTTCAACACTTTGTTGTGTATGTAGGTACTGGGGTTCAAACCCACATCTTTGTGCATGCCAGACAGGCGTCGAAACGTGTGTGTGTGTGTGTATGTGTGTATAAAGACTTAATTGTAAACAGCAAAACTGTAAAACTTTTCAGCATGACAGCATTTATATAATGTTGGGGAATGATTTTGTGTGTTAAGACACAAAAAGTACAAATCAATTACACTGAAATGCAAACTCTAATGGTATATATTACAAAGAGTGAAAGGCCAAAGTTGGGAGGAACTAACTGACATAGGATTAATGCACAGATTATAAACACATGAACAGATCAAACACAAATTGGCAAAACTACACGTTTCACACGACAAAACTTGAACTGGCCTGTAAACTTACAAAAACTGTTCAACTTTGCTAATATTCTGTAAATTGGGAAATTTTTTCTTCTGTGCTGCCAGAGATTAAACCCAGGACCTCATGCTATTAAGCACAAACTCTACCACGGAGCTACATCCCCACTCTACAAATTCTAAGCATAATTTAAATACAGTTCCATATCTACCGTATTAGTAAGATATTTAGTCTGACAATATCAAGTAATGGTGGAATCATTGGAATACTTCTTATTGGTGGGAGTATAAACATTTTGACATCATTGAATAAAATTACAGATGTAGCCTACAGTCCCACAATCCCTCAATTAGATATGTACGTACACTGGACAAACTCCTACCTGTGCACACCAAGAGATAAGCACAAGAACAGGAAGTTGCAAGTTCAAATCCAGCCTCAGCAACTTAGTGAAGCACTAAGCAACTTAGTGAGACCCTGTCTCCAAAAATAAAATGGATTGGGGATGCGGCTTAGTGGTTAAGCATCCCTTGGTTCAATCCCTGTTTAAAAAAAAAAAAAAAGGCAAAGCATCTGCAACACCAAAAACCTGGAAACAAACGTCTTTAACAGTAGAATGATATGTTCCAGTTGAAAATAGGATCACAATAAACTAGGTACAGTGGCACGTGCCTGGGAGGCTAAGGCAGGAGGATCTTAAATTTGAGGCCCACCTCAGCAACTTAGCAAGATCCTGTCTCCAAATAAGAAGTACTCTGGCTATAGAGCTCAATGGCAGATCGCTTGCTTAGCATGTGTAACGACCAAAAAAAAGGAATCAAAATAGCAGTGAATAAATTCCACTACAAAACAAATCGCTGAATCTCAGCATGTTAAGCCCTAACCTAGCTTTAGGAGACACATAGTGTGATTAAAGTTTTAAATTGTACTGAAATTTTTAACATTAAAAAATGAAAGTAGGGGCTAGAGCAGTGACTCAGCAAACACAGTGGTGGCCTGGCATGCACAAGAACGCGGGTTCAAACCCCAGTACCACGTACACAACTAAGTGTTGGAGCAACAAAAGCCACATGAAAAACTCAATAAAAAAATTGATTCTCAGGAGAGAGGGAAGGAGGATAGGGAGTGATCCAGAGAGGCAATCAACATTGTAGCATACTCTACCCCCCTGAGAATCCAAATAACACTTATGCAGTCATTTAATTCTGGAAAATTCACAATCTAAGCATTTATATCACTTGTAGGGGAAAAATCTAGAAGAATCAAGAGACTAGGCTATGGGCAATGGGATAATTCTGGTTTAAGAACAAATGAATATCATTGTTACTTTATATGCATTTATGATTGTACAATAACTCAACTCCTTAAGAAATTTTTTAAAAATTCTTTTTCTCTCTCACTGTTCCTCTCAAAAAAAAAAAAGTGGCATGTATTTTTCATTGTAAAGTAAAAACTGTTTTTAAAAATATGGACCATTGCTGGATGTAGTGGTGCCTACCTATAATCCTAGGGACCTAGGGCACTAAGGCAAGAGGATTGCAAGTTCAAAGATAGCCTCAGCAACTTAGCCAGGCCCTAAACAATTTAATTAGACACTGTGTAAAAATAAAAAATAAAAAGAGCTGGGGATGTGACTTGGTGGTTAAGCCCCCCCTGGGTTCAATCCCCAGTATCAAAAAAAAAAAAAAAAAAAAAGAAGAAGAAAGAAAAGATGGAACTCTTGGTGATTCTGAACTCTAGTGTGAGTGACAGTAAAAAGTCACTGCAGCTAATGAAAGTCTTGCTCTTGACAGTGGCCACTCTGCTCTTGAACGTGTTTTCCTGGGCCTGGACTAGATCAGTAGGAGAGACTGGCCTCTTCTACCAAATAAATTGTAAACTGGCTGGCTGGCCTGGTTTAAGAATCCAGCTAATGAGCCCAGGGTCAGGGGTTCAGTCCCCTTGTCCAAAGTCCAGCTGACTTTGTTCTGTTTCGTACTCACAGGCTCCACTATTATATAAATGTCACAGAGGAACTGGACAAGAATAGATCTATTAGCTCTATTAGAAAATAAACTTTAAGGCTGGAGCAGTGGCTCAGTGGTTGCTGCGCCTGCCTGGCATGTGTGAGGACACGAGTTTGAACCCCAGCACCACGTACACAATGAAGTCTCAGAGCAATGAAAGCTGCGTGAAAAACTAAATAAAATTGACACACACACACACACACACTCTCTCTCTCTCTCTCTCTCTCTCCCTCTCCTTCTCTCAAGAAAGAAGGGCTGGAGAGGTGGCTTGGTGGTTACTGTGCTTGCCTGCCTGGCATATGCGAGGACACAGGTTTGAACCCCAGCACCACATACACAGCAAAGCCTCAGAGCAACAAAAACCACATGAAAAACTAAATAAAATTGATTCTCTCTTTCTCTTCTCCCTCTCACTGTCCCCTCTCTTTATCAAAAAAAAAAAAAAAAAGAAAGAAAGAAAGAAAAGAAAGAAAGAAAAGAAACTCTATACTCAAAGTTCTCTGCTGGTTATACAGATTACAACCTTGTTACTCATAAGCAATTAGGAAAGTATCCATGATGTAGCTGAGAAGTTAAGGAATTTTTTTTTTTTTAAGAGAGAAGGACAGAGAGAGAGAGAGAGAGAGAGACACAGACAGAGAATCAATTTTTATTGAGTTTTTCACATGGCCTTCGTTGCTCTGACACTTAGTTGTGTATGTGGGTGCTGGGATTTGAACCCGTGTACTTGTGCATGCCAGGCAAGTGTCCAACCTCAGAGCCACCACTCCAGCCCCAGAAGCTAAGGAATTTATTTGATGGCTTCTCCTGCAGGCTGGATCAGTATCAGAGGGGTCCCTGTACTTGAGATCCAGTCTTCTGTAAATTCTAATTTTATGAAGTGGGGATTCAAAAATGACATCAGTTTTTAAGAAATTACTTTACATTTTCATGATCTGAAAGTGCTTTACAAATGCATGAACGGGGGCTGGAGTAGTGTCTCAGCAATTACGGCGCTTGCCTGGCACATGTGAGGACATGGGTTCAAATCCCAGCACCATGTACACAACTAAGTGTTGGAACAATGAAAACCACATGAAAAATTAAATAAAATTGATTCTCTCTTTCTCACTATTCTCCCCAATGCTTCTCTTTCACTTTCTAAAAAATATTTTTAAAATGCATGAACTTGAAGTCAACAGGATAGGGAAAGTAGATTAAAAAAAAAAACATTACTTATAGTGGGATAATCTTGAAAATACAATCTCTCTTGTTTTTTTGTTTAATATCCCTGTCTCAAGCACAAAGTACCAACAAAAAGGAGTGCAGTGTTTGAATGAAAGGCCACACTTTTACTACACTGATGGTACCAGTTGTCAGGGGGTGGTACATACCAAAGATGGGGGAAGGAAGCCAGCTCTTCCAACACAGCCTCAGCGGGCAGGAAACGCACCCAAAGCAAAGAGCAAGTAACAAATAGGAACCTGTTGTTGAAGTCATTTTCTCCACTCAGGTTTGACTTTCATTTCTATTTCTCATGCCCAAGAAAGAGCTGTGTACGAGAAGCCTAAACATCTCCACGGAAAGTTCCTTTGATTTTTGTTTTGTTTTTTTTACACCAGGAATTAAACTTTAGGGATGCTTAACCACTAAACCACATCCCAAGCCCTTATTTTTTTATTTTGAGACGGGCTCTCCTATGTTGCTTAGGGCCTCACTAAATTGCTGAGGCTGGCCTTGATCTTGTGATCCTCCTGCTTCAGGCTCGCAAGCTGCTGGGGTTGTAGGCATGTGCCACCATGCGTGCTCAAATGATTGTGTGTGTGTAGCGCTGGGAATCAAACTCAGGCCTCATGCATGCTAGACAAGCACTCTACCATTGAGCCACATCCCCAGCTGAAAATTTTCTAATGGTTCAGTTTCAAGGATTCTCAAAAGAGGCCCAACTGCTGGGTGCGGTGGCACACACCTGTAATCCCAGCAACTCAAGAGGCTGAGGCAGGAGAATTACAAGTTCAAAACCAGCAATTTAGGCCCTAAGCAACTTAGCAAGACCCTGTCTCAAAATAAAATAAAAATAAAAGCGGTCTGGGGGTGATACTGCTCAGTGGTTAAGTCCCTGGCTTCAATCCCTGGTACCAAAAAAAAAAAAAGAAGAGGCCCAACTGTCTTGTCCTCAATATGTTGTTTCTTCCTGACTGGGCTTCTGTCTCTACTTTCAGTGCCCCAAGAACTTACCACCAGGCAGGAGCCTAAAAGCTTCCTTTTACATGGATTCTGCTGAAAGCAACCTCAGAATGAAGAGGAAGTGCCTCCTGTTATTCTCAGCTGGAAGCCAGAACCAAGCTCCTTCCGACGCTCTATACAGTAGATGGAGGTCTACACTGTGAACTTGACCTCTCTCACATGTCCAAAATTCTTTCTATGAAGATCTTTCAAGAGGGAACTGGACAGATGTTTTCTTTAATCTTCACTGGTTAAGACAAATCTGTGGAATGTAGAAATTCTAGAGCTTTTTTGTTTGGTTTTCTTTTGTTTAGGCCAACAACATGAATTCTACAGTTGTTCCCTGTAGTCCCAAGAACTGTCTGAGGTCCAATTACGTCAATTTCTAAACAAAAATTATTTCTAAATCTATAAGATCTGATTATAAATCCTGCTCTTGCTTTATACTCTGAGGAATTGAGCTAAGAAGCTGTGTTCCATCAAAGCCTGGGGCACAGTCTTTTGCAATTCGTTGGGCAACTGTTTTTTAAAATTGTTTGGTACCTAGTCAATTGGGTGCTATCTCCAGAAGGTCACAAGTCACTGGAGGCCAGGCAGTTCATCCTGTTCCAAGAGATGGACATTCTGCAAATAAAGCCGCATGGTGGACTCTTCCTGAGAAAGGGAAGAAATTCTCCTTGTAGAGCCTAAGACACAAATAACTAAAACTGAAGGCAGAGAAGTAGAGGGACCGTGATCTTTTGAACGAATCTAATTATGTGAATGCTCAGAAGGAAGGGAATGTCCTATAAGTGAAGAGATGAAAAGGCTCTTCTCAGAAGACAGTTCGCAAGAAGGTGGATGCATGTCACATGTCTGCTTATGACTAACGCCGAGTGAGCGATCGAGGTGATAAGCGGTCATGAGGCAGAGAAAATGCTGGGGCCAGAGAGACCCAGGAAAACAGCACCAGCAGGGCTGGGCAGGAAGCAGAGGGGAGCCCAGGGTGCACCAGCAGGAGAGCAGGAAGGAAAGTTCCAGCCGAGTGACATACTCAACCTCTACACAGGAAAGGCAGAGCCTTGAATATGTATGAAAATCTGAGATTAAAAAAAAAAAAAAAGAAACTGGTTAAAATACTCAAGAGAAATCACGTGGAGTAGTGTGGGACATGGACCGAGTTATTCAAATGAATCTAAATTTAGCCAACTATTTCTGAAGTACAGATGGGAAAACCAGAATGTGAGGGAGACAAACTACTAAAAACTATCCTGAAGAAGATACATGGAAAATAATATGTACATGGAAAGAAAGCACCAGCTATCTCATATCATATAAATTAGTTTAAATCCTTGTATTTCTTAAAAAAAAAAAAAATCAGTGGGCAAAGATGAGAAAGCAACAAAAATGATTTTACAGAAGCACAGGATATAGGAGTGTGGCACATTGAAACTTCCAGAAACAGGACATCGTGAGACCCATGGGAAGGTCAGCTTCCACCTTAAGAGATGTTCCCTACATGCTCCTCCTACATGAGGAGAGGGATGGACCCATCCTCAGGGGAGGGCAAAGGGCAGGGAAAGAAATCGCAAGAGAGCTGCAGCGTGGGAATCTCTAGGACTGGGGACTGCACAGGGACCTCAGGCCCTGAACAGATGTGCCTAACTCTGCCCTTCCCAAACAAGATACGTGGTGGTGTGAGAAGAGTGCAGGAGAGTGCAAGCAGAGCAGGGGCTTAGTCAACTGTGGCTGAAAGGAAGTGTAAAACAATTTAACAGTGTTGTAGTTTAAATTAGAGGCCTCACTTTTGAATAGTATTTGAAGTAGCCCTAAATTCTCATTTTCTAAGAACAAAGAACAACGCACCATGTTTCATACCGCCAGATGAACCGACCCTTAGCAAATAAATAGCCAATCAGGAGCTGAGGAGTCAATTCCTAACATACCAACCTATATATGGTGAAGTCCGAGACAAAGGGTACCATGGCTGATAGCAATATATATGTTAGAAGATCAACCAATCCTGTATTCTGCTTTGTTTGAATTTCCCGCTTCACTGTGAAACCCTATAAAAGTATCCCTGTATTGGACTCAGGGCTCTCTCCCCCCCCCCGGACCCGCTGCATCTGTGACAGTGAGGGAGAGAGCCCAGACTCGAGTCTGCAATAAAGGACCGTTGTGTGTTTGCATCGGATTCTGCTCCTTGGTGGTCTTTGAGGACTCGAGACTCGGGCGTAACATTTGGGGGCTTGTCCGGGATCCCCCAAGACCCCTGAAGGATCCCCGAACCAGAAGGTCGAACACTGGCCAGTGAGCTTCGTTGTCTGTCTTGTGTTTTTTCGTAATTGTTTCTGAACTGTGTTTAAGCGGGCCCAGGAATTCGTTAAGTTGGCAGAGGGCCTAAGTGGACGCACTGTCGGGTCGCCAACTGGGGGTCGTGGAAGACGTTCCCGACCCCCTGGAGGGGACTGGATTCCCCTGGTATCTCTGAAAGGACTAGGCGGGTAGTTCCCGCAGCATGGCGTGAGGCCATCATCCTACTTTCAGTTTTGCCTCCAGTCGACGGGAGGAATTGTATTTGCCGCTGTGTGTCAATCTTTGCAGTGTCTGCATCTTGTGGCTTTTATTTTTATTGGACGGACGAAATGGGGCAGACTCAAACGACGACTCTCTCTCTCCTGACAGAACATTTCCGAGATGTTAAAAGTAGGGCTCATGATTTAAATGTTGAGGTAAAGAAAGGGAAACTTGTAACTTTTTGTTCCACAGAATGGCCCGCTTTCAATGTGGGATGGACAGCGGAGGGGACCTTTGACCTTGCGCTAATACGAGAAGTTAAAGATGTCATCTTTCGACCGGGACGACGAGGCCATCCCGACCAGATTCCATACATACTGGTCTGGCACGATTTGGTCGAAAATCCCCCATCATGATTAAAGCCTTTTTTGTCTTCACAGAAACACACAAAGGAAAAAGTCCTAGCAGTTCGGGAACGCCCTACCGAACAAAGATGGACTGAGGATAGATCTGCAGCGCCGCCGCTCTATCCTATTCTGCAGGGCGAAACTCCAGAGGAACTAATGTTCCCTCCCCCCTATCCACAGTCTGCACCGCGTGGCCCCGAGAGTGCTGAGGCTGAACCCCAACAGGCGTGGGGGAGAGATGGGGGGCTGTGGGTGTGAGAGGAGGGCCTGCCTCAGGCACCAGGTCAGGGAAAGCACAAAGGGGCTTGGCGGACTCAACCGTCCTGCCCCTACGAGCAGCAGGACCCCCGATGGGGCAGGGAACCAACCACACACTACTGGCCCTTCACCACTGGTGACCTGTACAACTGGAGAACCCAGAACGCGAAGTTTTCAGAAAACCCCAAAGATTTAATTAGCCTGCTAGACATTGTCCTCTTTACTCACCAGCCCACCTGGGATGTTTGTCAGCAACTCTTACAGGTTCCGTTCAGCACTGAGGAACGGGAAAGAATTCAGGTGGAAGCCCAAAAATTAGTCCCGGGAGATAATGGGCAGCCAACCACAAACCCTGATGTTATTAACACCGTTTTTCCCTTCACCCGCCCGACCTGAGATTTTAACACATCAGAAGGTAAGGAGAGGCTCCGTGTTTTCCGCCAGACTCTGATGACAGGTCTCAGGGCTGCTGCTAAAAAGCCCACTAATTTGGCTAACGTAGGAGATGTTCAGCATTGTAAGGAGGAAAGCCTGTCCTCCTTCGTAGAATTATGGGAGCCTTTCGACAGTATACCTCCATGGACCCTGAGGCCCCAGAAACTAAGGCTGCAGTTATAATGGCCTTCGCAAATCAGGCGGCTCCAGATATCAAAAGGAAGTTGCAGAGAGTAGAAAGATTAGGAGAAAAGAGCCTGCAGGAGCTGATGACAGTAGCGGAAAAAGTTTATAACAATAGAGAAACCCCGGAAGAGAGGGAAGCCAGGGCTAGGGCAGAAGATAGAAAGGCAAGGGCCGCTGAAAATGCTAAACAAACTCAGAACATGGCAAGGATACTCCTGGCAGCCACTCTGGAACCCTGGAGGAAAAGAGGCATCAACTGAGACACCTGGCAAGAGACCAAGGTAAGGAGCCACGCCCCAAGGGACACCCCAAGTTGATGAAGGACCAATGCACATATTGCAAGGAGATGGGCCATTGGGCCAGGGAGTGTCCTAATAAAACCAAGAGAAAGGGGGCTTGCCAGGAGAAGAATCCCCGGCACATCTTGCTCACGGAGGCAGAAGAGCACAGTGATTAGGGGAGACGGGGTTCGGATCCCCTCCCCAAACCCAGGGTAACCCTGAAAGTGGAGGGGACTCCAATAGACTTTCTAGTAGACACAGGGGCACAACATTCGATCCTACTCAAACCATAAGGAAAACTGTCCAGCAAAACATCATGGGTACAGGGGGCCACAGGGATGAACCAATACTCATGGACTACCCGAAGAACAGTGGACCTTGGCGTGGGCCGGGTATCCCACTCATTTGTGGTCATCCCAGAATGTCCTTACCCCCTATTAGGAAGAGATTTGTTGACCAAAATAGGAGCTCAGATTTGTTTCGGACCTGAGGGGGTGTCCATCCTGGACCCCAAAGGTCAACTCATCCAGGTTCTATCAACCTGGATGATGACTATCGCTTAGAGCCAATACCTCCAGCAACTGGGATGGAATATTGGCTAAAAGCCTTTCCGCAGGCATGGGCAGAAACGGGAGGAATGGGATTAGCCCAACGCCGGTCAGCAGTTTATGTGGAACTCAAACCGGGGGCAGACCCCGTGAGAGGCCGACAGTATCCCATGCCATTAGAGGCCTGCATAGGGATCACCCCACATATCCACTGCCTGTTAGACTTGGGGGTACTGAGACCGTGCAGATCCGCCTGGAACACCCCCCTGTTGCCAGTCCACAAGCCACAAACTAATGAGTACAGACCAGTTCAAGACCTGCGGGAAGTTAACAAATGGGTATTGGAGGGACATCCAACTGTTCCTAATCCTTATACTCTTCTTAGTTTGCTGCCACCAGACAGGCAATGGTACACTGTTTTAGATTTAAAAGATGCATTCTTCAGCTTGCCCCTAGCCCCTAAAAGCCAGGAGATGTTTGCCTTTGAGTGGACGGACACTAAAAAGGGGATCAGTGGGCAGTTAACCTGGACCAGACTGCCGCAGGGATTTAAAAATTCGCCCACCATCTTCAACAAAGCACTCCACGAGGACTTGGGTGAGTTTCGTGCCAACCATCTGGGCCTGACACTTTTGCAGTATGGGGATGATCTCTTGATAGCTGCTGAGAACTATCAACTGTGCTTGCAAGGCACGAAAGACCTGTTAGAGACCCTGGGCGAACTAGAATATCGGGCATCGGCTAAAAAAGCCCAGATATGTAAGCCTGAAGTAAACTATCTGGGGTACCTGTTAAAAAGGGGACAGAGAGGGCTCACTGAAGCACAAAGAGACAGTGCTTAGGATCCCAAGGCCCACCACTCCACGACAAGTGCGAGAGTTCTTGGGATCAGTTGGCTTCTGTCGGCTGTGGATACCTAGGTTTGTGGAGTTAGCAAAACCCCTATATGAGGCCACCAAGGAACGAGAAGGGTTCCGATGGACAGAGGAGATGGAAAAATCCTTTACACAAACTAAGATGGCCCTCCTTTCGGCTCCGGCCCTGGGGCTGCCAGATGTGACCAAGCCCTTCTATTTGTACCTGGACGAGAGTAAGGGCATTGCAAAGGGGGTATTGATCCAATACTTGGGCCCATGGCGGAGACCAGTAGCTTATCTCTCCAAGAAACTGGATCCTGTTGTCGCCGGTTGGCCCCCTTGTCTGCGAATAATTGCAGCCACTGCTTTGATAGTTAAAGATGCTGATAAGCTGACTTTGGGACAAGAACTTTATGTTACCACTCCCCATGCCATAGAAGGAGTCCTCAAACAGCCACCTGATAGATGGCTCAGTAACGCCAGACTTACACATTACCAAGGATTGTTACTAAACCCCACCAGAATTACGTTCCAGGCACCCACTGCACTGAACCCAGATACCTTACTGCCTAACCCAGAGCTGGAGGCACCCCTTCATGATTGTGCTGAGATCTTAGCCCAAGTACATGGCATCCGGGCGGACCTACAAGCCCAGCCACTACCCGATGCTGAACTCACGAGGTATACAGACGGTAGCAGCTGTGTTCTGGATGGACAGAGGTAAGCGGGAGCTGCGGTGGTAACTGAAAGAGGTCATCTGGGCACAGGCCCTGCCGAACGGGACGTCAGCCCAGCGGGCAGAACTAGTGGCATTAACAAAAGCCTTGACTTTGGGCAAAGATAAGAAACTGACCATTTACACAGACAGCAGGTATGCATTTGCTACAGCCCATGTGCATGGGGCCATTTACAAAGAAAGGGGACTATTAACAGCAGAAGGCAAGGCTGTCAAAAATAAGGAAGAAATATTGGCCTTGCTGGAAGCCCTGTGGCAGCCTAAGAAGTTAGCCATAGTGCACTGCCCAGGACATCAGAAACTGGACTCCCCCATTGCTCGGGGAAACAATCTGGCTGACCAGATGGCCCGGAAAATAGACCTAGTAACAGAGGCCTTAGTGACCACTACCCTGCTGGACCCTGGGCCGACACACTTGCCCAGCACTCCCAAATATACTGAGACAGATCTAAATTGGATCAAGCAACTGCCCACGACACAACTCAGTGAAGGATGGTGGCAGTCGGCAGATTGCAGTGTCGTCCTCCCTGAGAAACTGGGAGAGCAGGTCCTTTATAAAATACATCGATCCACCCATATGGGAGCTAGAAAAATGCAAGACCTATTGAGGCATGCAAAGATCAAAATTAAGGACTCAAATTCTAAGACTGAACAAGTCGTCTCTAGGTGTAAGGCTTGCCAACTGACCAATGCCACCAAAAACACTGCAACACCAGGATCCAGGATACGAGGTAATAAGCCTGGAGCATATTGGGAAGTGGATTTCACGGAGGTAATACCTGGCAAGTATGGATATAAGTACCTTTTGGTTTTTATAGATATGTTCTCAGGATGGATAGAGGCCTTCCCCACCAAGCATGAAACTACCCAAATAGTGGCCAAGAAGCTTTTAGAGGACATTTTACCTAGATTTGGTTTCCCTACCATGATAGGCTCAGACAATGGACCAGCATTTGTGTCGAAAGTAATACAGGGACTAGCGACTGTTCTGGGGGCTGACTGGAAATTGCACTGTGCGTATAGACCCCAGAGTTCAGGACAGGTAGAAAGAATGAATAGGACTCTAAAAGAGACCTTAGCTAAATTGACTATGGAGACTGGCAGTGACTGGGTGTCCTTCCTTCCCTTCGCCCTTTATAGGGTATGTAATTCCCCATATAAGCTGGGATTGACTCCTTTTGAAATTATGTTCGGAAATACCCCCTTCTAGTTATACCTAACCTTCAATCTGACCTGTTAACTGAATTTGATGACCAAGAATTATTATCCTCCCTTAGAGCCCTTCAGCAGGCTCACCAGAACGTTTGGCCAAAACTGAAGGCTCTCTATGAGACTGGCCCTCCCCCACCCCCCAATCTCACCGCTATCGACCTGGCGATTGGGTGTATGTACGGAGGCACCGACAAAAAAGCCTAGAGCCTCGCTGGAAAGGACCCTACATCGTGATCCTTACCACCCTGACCGCCCTCAAGGTTGACGGGATAGTCTCCTGGATCCACCACACCCACGCGCGTCCAGCAGACCCCTTCACACTGAAGGAAGACTTCCTGCCACAATGGACAGCCTCCAGGAAAAATGACAATCCCCTCAAACTCAGACTCCAATGAGCTGGGCCCCGGTAACCTTCCTCCTTGTCCTAACCCTGTCCCACACTCGCTCGGGTGATGCAAATCCACACCAACCTTTTAACCTGACTTGGATGGTCGTGGATATGTCCACAGGAGACATTCTTAACCAGACTTCCAAAATCTCCCCTCTCAATATCTGGTTCCCAGAATTAATCTTCGACTTAGGGGGTCTTTTCCCCAGCTGGGGCACAATGGGACTGCAGCGCAACTATTTTTATGTTTGTCCCAGGGATAAACAATCAAAGGGAAAGTGTGGGGGGGAGGGCTGACCACTTCTGCAAATCTTGGGACTGTGTAAGCACTGGTGACATATATTGGACCGCTCCCAACAAGGGAGACCTCATTAGTGTGAGCAGGAATTCTAAAACTGTTACAAGGGGATGTTACAGATTCGTGACCTGTGGTAAGACTGGCTACCCTTACTGTAATCCTATTAAGATAACCTTCACTGAATTAGGGGAAAAGGTGACAGATTGGGAATTAGGTAAAACCTGGGGAATTAAGCTCAACACACTCAGCAGGGGCTCTTTTTACCTTGCGGCTTATGTGACACCCATTCCCCACCCAAGCTGTGGGGTCTAACCAAGAGATAGGACCCAATCAGGCAGTAATGGCTCATCCTAGACCAGTTAAGCCCACCAAATCACCTGTAGCAATTGCTACCACCAGGTCTCGCCTCAATAATGTCTGTCCAGAGTCACCCATCCTAGTCCCCAATCCCCTGCTTCCACCTTCAGGGGAACCCCTATGGGACCTCATGGTTAAATCTTATCAAGTTTTAAATGCCACAAAACCCAACCTTACTGAATCCTGCTGGCTCTATTATGATATAAGACCCCCCCTACTATGAAGGGGTGGCCATGGTTGCAAACTTTACCATAGCCTCCAAGGGTGATAAATGCAGGTGGCAGCATAGAGGCTCAGCCAGACTAACTTTGCAATCAGTGTCAGGACAAGGACTGTGTGTGGGGCGAGTACCTTCCACCCACCAGCACTTATGTAGTCAAACCATTGAGCAACCCTCCTCTGACTATGTACTCCCCCCCGGGAATGGATGGTGGGCATGTTCTACTGGGCTCACCCCCTGCATCCATGGCAAAGTCCTCAAACATACTGAGGGTTTCTGCGTGCTGGTGCAACTCTTTCCCCCCGAGTAATATACCATGAGGAGGACCAGGAATATCAGGCCATGCAAGGGGCTCATCACCTCGGTTTAAAAGAGAACCCATAACAGCAGTCACCCTTATGACCCTGTTTGGAATCGGACTAGCAGGAGCTGGGACAGGTATCTCCTCACTTGTGTTTCAGAACAAGCACTATGGCACTCTGAGGGCTGTGGATGTGGATATAGCTAGGATAGAGACCTCTAGTACCCATTTGCAGGATTCACTGACCTCCCTATCAGAAGTAGTGTTGCAGAATAGAAGGGGGCTAGATTTAATATTTTTAAAAGAAGGAGGACTGTGTGCTGCCCTAGGAGAGGAATGCTGTTTTTATGTGGATCACTCAGGAGTGGTGAAAGAATCTATGGCCAAGATTAGAGAGATCCTCGCCAAACAAAAACGTGAAAGGGAGCAACAAGAAGGATGGTTGAATCATGGTTTGATACTTCCCCTTGGTTAACCACCTTAGTTTCTACACTTATAGGTCCCCTAATTATTTTGATGCTGTTGCTTACCTTTGGTCCCTGTATCCTTAATAGGTTAGTTACTTTTATAAAAGATCGTTTAAACATCAATCAACTTATGGTATTAAGATCACAGTATAGGCCACTTGATGTAGATGACTCAAACTATTAGGGACCAAGATTGGATCCCTAAGTTACAAGGAAAGGGGGGAATGAGTGCAGATCTGAGCGGAGCCAAGCCGCAGGCTTTGCAAGCCTTAGGGAGCAAGCAGGTGCCAGGAGGGAGTGTGAGAAGAGTGCAGGAGAGTGCAAGCAGGGAGAGCAGGGCCTTAGTCAACTGCGGCTGAAAGAAAGTGTAAAACAATTTAACCGTGTTGTAGTTTAAATTAGAGGCCTCATTTTTTAATAGTATTTGAAGTAGCCCTAAATTCTCGTTTTCTAAGAACAAAGAACAATGCACCACATTTCATACCGCCGGATGAACTGATCCTTAGCAAATAAATAGCCAATCAGGAGCTGACAGCCAATTCCTAACTTACCAACCTATATATGGTGAAGTCCAAGACAAAGGGTACCATGGCTGATAGCAATATATCATATATGTTAGAAGATCAACCAATCCTGTATTCTGCTTTGTTTGAATTTCCCGCTTCACTGTGAAACCCTATAAAAGTATCCCTGTATCGGGCTCAGGGCTCTTTCTCTCTCCCTGGACCCGCTGCATCCGGGTCAGTGACGGAGAGAGCCCAGACTCGAGTCTGCAATAAAGGACCCTCCTGTGTTTGCATCGGATTCTGCTCCTTGGTGGTCTTTGGGGACTCGAGACTCAGGCGTAACAGTGGTACTCGGGGGATCTGGAAAGACAATTCCCATACCTAAGTCTTCAAGGTCATGCTCTGACAAATTCTATGTTGGTTCTCTTAACCAGTACTATTAAAGCAATTAGAAAGTGACCAGTGAGGCCTGAGTTAATGACACTGTGGAGAGCCCTTCCCTGACTACCCTCTCTAAAATGTCCCCACAAGGTACTCACAATTCACTAATGGCCGTCAGCCTGGGACCTAGAAGAGCCATGTCATTCTTATATGACCAGTGTCTGACCTAAAGAAGGGCTCAGAACAAGCTCCTTGAATGAAGGATGGAAAGAAATCCAGCAGCAGAGGAAAGGATTCGCCTTCAACAAGGTGAGGCAGGAGGGGCAAAAAGTGGTTTTGAAAGAAACTCAGAGCTGGAGCAGTGGCTCAGTGGTTATAGCGCTTGCCTGGCACAAGGACCTGGGTTCCAACCCCAGTACCACATACACAACAAGTGTCAGAAAAAAAAAACCCAAATGAAAAAATAAAGTTCCTTCTAAAAAAAACACAAAGAATTCAGCGGGATATGTATTCCAGGCCTGAGACTGAATGTGGTTGTATGCTTGGTCTGTTTATTATTTATTATTGTACCAGGGATTGAACCCACATGTACTTAACCATTAAGCCACATCTCCAGCCTTTATATTTTTTTATTTAGAGACAGGGTCTCGCTAAGTTGCTTAGGGCCTTGCCAACTTGCTGAAGTGGGCTTTAACTTGTGACGCCTCTGCTTCTGCCTCCTAATTGCTGGGATTGCAGGCATATGCCACCATGCCTGCCTGCCTTGCTTGTTTTTTATTAGCCAGCTGGTGATTCTTTTGGGGGTTTTGTTTTATTTTCATTTTTCTTCTTTCCTGCTATTTTTAGATCCAAAACCTTAGCCTTCTCTCTCTCCCTGCTACTAACTGTTTTGAAGTTGAGAAACACAGCCAATTTAAATATTGTTCCAATCAAAATAACCCAGAGGCAGGTGCTCTCAAAAGAAAAAACAAATAAGTTCAAATTTAAAAACTGAATGAACAGGCACTGGAGCGGTAGCTTGGCGGTTATGGTACTTACCTGGCATGCGCAAGGATGCGGGTTCGAACCCCAGCACCAAGGGTACAATGGAGTGTCAGAGCAACGAAAGCCACATGAAAAACTAAATAAAATTGATTCT
Organism: Aplodontia rufa; assembly: GCA_004027875.1. NCBI lineage: Eukaryota > Metazoa > Chordata > Mammalia > Rodentia > Aplodontiidae > Aplodontia > Aplodontia rufa. The sequence goes on from PVKS010002776.1 coordinate 66,035, forward strand.
CTCTCTTAAAAAAAAATAAAATAAACAAGAAAAATGTTCAGGCCTGCCTACATGGTCCTTTCATGTGTTTTATGTTAGGAATACGAAAAAGACAGTCTCATGGAGATAGCTGTTAATTCTCAAATTAAACTCAGAAGAATCTACTGCAGCCAGGCATTGTGATGCATACCTGTAGTCCCAGTGGTTCAGGAGGCTGAGGCAGGAGGACCACAAATTCAAAGCTAGCCTCAGTAAGTTGGCGAGGCTGTAAGCAACTTATCAGGACCCTGTCTCAAAATAAAATATAAAAAAAGGCTGGGGATGTGGCTCAACAGTAAAAGCACCCCTGGGCCCAATCCTTGCTACTAAAAAGAAAAAGAAGAAAAAAAAGAATCCCCTGCAAACCCCTAATTGCTTCTCACCCAAACTTTCTGTGTGACCCTAACATGCTTATTCTCCAAATATCAGAAACAGTGACCTTCAAATTAAACAAAAGCATTTTTACCAAGCCAATTAAAGTAGGTATTTATGTGGTTTTTTTTTTGGGGGGGTGAGGTCTTTCTTGGGGGGTGGGGTTCTTCTGAGATTCAAGATAAATAGAGGTGCCCAGCACCCATTTCCTTCTCCACAAAGAACCAAAGTAGCAGGTTTACAGCTGCATTTCCAGGTAAGAGACCATGGGAGAACACTAGAAATCAGCGAAGGAGAGACTGAAACTTGTAAGATTGTGAGATCTTGAACGAGAGCATAGTAAGGTATAAATAACCCAGGCATCTGCTATCCCGGCTCCGCAGCTGGAGAGAGGAGTCCCCCCTCCACAGGGTAAGGGTGACATTCCCAGCAGACTGCCTCCACTGCCAACGTAGATGAGTGTGCGATCTGCCCAGGAGCCTTGTTTGGGAAAAGGATCTCCCAGGGAACACCCAGGGTGCTGTGCCAGGGGCATCCTGGGAAGGGAGCTATTATCTGAGTTTGGGTTTCTGTGGGGGTCAGAAACCCCTGCATATTCCCGTCTCGGGGCTCCACAGCCTTTCCACTGTACTGGCTTGGGGGGGGCGGGCAACTGCCTTGTGAAACCAACCTGGCCCAGCAGTGACTGCGACCTAAGCTTGCTGGGTGCCCTGCACTGTCAGGGAGGGAGGGTGCCACCCTTGAAAACCAGGAAATTGGGGTGTTTTCTCTGTGACTAGGGAAAGGCCAGCTGCCTGTGAGCTTGTGCCAGTTCCAGGACTGAAGTCAGGTGCCTGTGTGCTTCCTACCACTCGTCCCTGCTGTGCCTGGATTGACACTGCAGGAAGGGAACTGTGGCTCCACTGGTGCCTCAGTCACAGGGGCATGCTGAAGGAGCCTTCAGCAGCTCTGTGACGCCAGCCACCCACCCCAGCCCCAGGGCAGGCACAGCAAGGGGGTAGCCAGAGCAACTTTGCCCAGCTCCCATCGCGCTCCCACTCAGTCCCAGCAGACACTATAGCTGCAGGAGTTTGGTGGGGGCAGCTTCCACCCCACCCCTGAGCTCCTAAAAGAAACTTTGCCTGGCTCCAGTCATGGTCTCACTCAGCAGTACTGTCACCAAAACATTAGAGAGAATACCAAGGCTCCTGCTGCCACTCCATCTATTTGGTTCCACCACCCCAACCCTGCACCTGGTCTGACAGTGTACTGCTGTCAGGACTGGACGTGAGGACCACAGAGGGGGGACTGCAGTTCCCAATACCACCATTCCCCGTGCACGATGAGAAGCCAAGTGCTTCAGGCCCCTCGTCACTGCCAACGGCTCCTGCTAATAGCAGCGCTAACATCAACAGTGCCCATGGAAACCCCCATCTCCCAGGAAAGACCACAGGTCCCATTGTAGGGGCAGCCACGCAGTGAGCGCCCCACTCTCCCTGCTACCTACACCACACCTGACTGAATCGCTAGTGTCTCCACTTTTGTGTGGACCAGAGACAAAGCTTTTCTCCAGCTCCATTACGTCATGCACTGTGCCAAAAGTCATTCATCACAGCCAGGAAACTGTAGGGAGACGATTCTTTGGTGCCCAGCTAACACGCCAAGACATATATATTCAGGAGAAAGCCACTTACTAAGAAATGACCCATCAAAGTGAAGGTGAAAACCATGAGAGACAAAGGCCATTACATAATGATTAAGGAATCAATTCAACAAGAAGATATAAAGATCGTAAATCTACAGTGTACCAAATTTGGGAGCAATTTCATAAAACACTGTTATATATAAAGGAAGAGACAGGCTCCAATGTAATAATAGTGGGTGATTTCAACACCCCACTTTCATTAATGGACTGATCATCCAGACCAAAAAGTCAACAAAGAAACATCAAAGTTAGATATACTATAGATCAAATAGATTTAACAGACATTTCCAGAACATTTCATCCAATAGCTGCAGAATACACACTATTTTCATCAGTACATGAAACTGTCTACAATAGACCACGTATCTCACAAAATGAGTCTTAAATTCAAAAAAATTGAAATCCTATCCTATATCTTTTCTGATCACAGAGGAATAATACTAGCAGGGAACAGCAAAAGAAATTTTGGAAATTATACTAAAGCATGAAGACCAAACAACATGCATTTGAATGAATGGAGGATCATTGAAGAAATAGGGAAATTTAAAATTTTCATGAAACAAATGACAGAGGAAATATAACATATCAAAACTTGTGGGATGGGGCAAAAGCAGTACTAAGAGGAAATTTATACTAACGAGTACCTACATCCAAAAAAAAAAAAAAGATTCCAAATAAACAACCTGACAGTACATCTCCAGTACTTAGAAAAGCACAAACAGGAACTGGAGCGGTGGCTCAGCAGTATCGAGCTTGCCTGGCATACGTGAGGACCCGAGTTCAAACCCCAGCACCACAGACACAACTAAATGTCAGGGAAACAAAGGCCAAATGAAAAAATAAATATAATTGATTCTCTCTTTCCTTCTCTCCCTTTTGGAAAAAAAAAAAAGAAAAAATAAACCAAACTCCAAACCCCAAGTTAACAGAAGAAATAACAAAGATCAAAATAGAAACAGAGGCTTAAGAAAAATAGAAAAGATAAATGAAAGCTGAGTGTGGTGGCATGTGTCTATAATCTGAGCTACTCTGGAGGCTGAAGCAGCAATTTAGCAAGACTGTACCTCAACAGAACAAATGAATGCAAGGATGTAGTTCAGTGGTAGAGCACCTCTGGGCTCAGTTCCCATGGGGGGAGAAGAAATCAATGAAACAAAGAGTTGTTTTTTTGAAAACATAAAATTGGCAACCTTTTAGCCAAACTAACAAAAAAAAATTAGAATTGGGCTGGAGCGGTAGCCCAGCGGTTACGGCACTTGCCTGGTATGTGCAAGTACATAGGTTCAAACCCCAGCACCCATGTACACAATTAAGTGTTGGAGCAACGAGAGCCATGTGAAAAACTCAATAAAAATTGATTCTCTCTCTCACTGTCCTTCTCTCTTTAAAAAAAAAGAATATTAGAATTGGTTGTTATTTAGATATTTCATAAATTCTTGGAGATTTTAAAAAATACAGTTTCTCAGATAATTTAATAGGACTTTAAGAATAAAAATCATAAAAAAACCAAACTAACAAAGAAAAAGAGAAACAAGGCCCAAATAAATAAAATTGAAAATTAAAAAGGAGGTATTACAATTGATACTGCAAAAGGAAAATCATTCAAAATTGTTATAAAAAATTATGTGCTAACAAAACGGAAAACCTAGAAGAAATGGACAAATATCTGCATATATATGACCTGCCATAACTGAACCGAGGACATGAATAGGGGAGAAAGTGAGAGAGAAAGAGAATCAATTTTATTTATTTTTTCGTCCGGCCTTCATTTCTCTGACACCTAGTTGTGTATGTGGTGCCGGGCTTTGAACCCAGGTCTTCACACATGCCAGGCAAGTGCTCCAACTGCTGAGCCACTGCTCTAGCCCGCCTTACACATCTTTCTTAGTGGTGTTTCTGATAATTAGAAATATTTAATTGTGAAGAAGCCTAATTTTTTTTTCTTTATATTTCTTTTCTGAAACCCATGTAAAAAAAATACTTGCCTGCCCCCAGTTCACACATGCATTCGCTTTTGTTCTCTTCCTAAAGCTTCCTAGTTTTAGTTTTTACCTTCAGGTCGAGTCCATGTTAAATTGTTTGTCATGATGCGTTGGTTGAGAGTCAGTGTTTTGTTTGTTTTTCCTGTACCCTTTGTTGAAAACACTGTTGCTTCCCTGCTGACTTACATTACCCTTTGACAAAAACCAGTTGCCATATGAGGGAGGATCTATTTCTCAAGTTTATGGGTTTTTTGCTATCGTTTTGTTTTTCAGTGCTGGGAATCAATCCCAGGGCTTCATGTATGCTAGCCATGTGCTCTTCCACTAAGCTAAGTCTCTAGTCTACATTTCTGAGTTTTTTATTTGTTCTTGGTACTAGGGATTGAACATAAGAAGCTCAGTGCTAAAGCACCCCCTATTTTATTTCATCCAGCCCTTTCTATTTTCTTTTTTTATTTTGAGACAGGGTCTTAATAAGTTGCTGAGCCTGGCCTTGAACTTGCAATCCTCCTGATCACTGGGATAACCAGTGTATGCCAGGGGACCCCTGTGTGTTTCTGTTTTTATACCATACTGCTTTGATTGTCGTAGCTTCAGATTGTAACTCTTGGGTCTTCTAGTTTTATTCTTTTTAAAGGCTGTTTTGGCAAGTCTAGGTCATTTACATTTCTGTATAGATTTTAAAGCCATCTTTTCAATTTGCTTCATTAAAAAGACTGATGGAGGGGCTGGAGTGGTGGCTCAGCGGTTTCAGTGCTTGCCTGACATGCACAGGGATGCGGGTTTGTACCCCAGCACCACATACACAACAAAGTGTCGGAACAACGAAAGCCGAATGGGAAAAAAAAAAAAACTTAATAAAAGTGATTCTTTCTCTCTCAAAAAAAAAAAATGTTGGAAGCTGGGTGCAGAGGCTCACGCCTGTAACCCCAGTGATTTGGGAGGCTGAGGCAGAAGGATTGCAATTTCAAAGCCAGCCTCAGCAACTTAGTGAGCAACCTAGCAAGACCCTGTCTCAAAGTAAAAAAATAAGAAGGGCTGAGGGTGTGGCTCAGTGGTGAAGCACCCCTGCTCCTCCTCCCAAAAAAAGAGACTTCTGGAACTGGGCTGGGGTAGAACACAAGCTTAGCGTGTGAAAGGCCCTGGGTTTTAACCCCAGCAACACTTAAATAAATAAATAAAAAAAATTAAAAGACTGCTGGGATTATAACTGAGACAGGATTGAATGTCTAGATTACTTTAGGGAGAATTGACATTTTTATGATCTGAATTTTCTAATCCTTAAGTCTAGTATCTCTTTCCATTTAAAGGAATCTTTGAAAGAAAAAGTATTATTAGATATCTTTCTAAATTGAAAGTGCTTTCCATTCTACCCTACACTACTCAAAAACTTATTAGCTATTGGATTACTTTAGTTAGAAATTACCTCAAATAACAATAAACATTCCAAGCAGGGAAAAAAATGATCCCTAAAATGCAAATAAAGGAAACATAGGAACTAATCTAGCAAAGCATCCAATCTAGCAAGGCATCCAATACTAGGGTTAAAATATATATACCTCTTTTTTAAATAGAGAGGGAGAGGGGGGCAGGGAGAGAGAGAGAAACAATTTTTTAATTTAGTTTTTCATGTGATTTTCATTGCTCTGAGACTTCATTGTGTACCAGGTGCTGGGGTTCAAACTCACGTACTCGCACATATCAGGCAAGCGCTGTAACCACTGAGCCACCACTCCAGCACCAAAATATATTTTGCTTAGTATATAATTTTTTTCAAGCGTCATGTTAAGAGGAAAGCCACACAGGCTACCAGAGGGTAGATGAGATTAATCACGAGCTTTGAGGCCCTGAATGCTGGACAACATAAAAACACAAGTAGACGCTGAATGAAAGATAGGTGGAAAGCGGAACCCCCAGCTTCCTAAAGATAACATAAGATAGCTTCTCTTGTTAAATTTTTAAAAAGTCATGTGATCTGTTAAAGAGAAAAGCATTGGCAAGAGCCATTTCTGGTATCTTGCTTTCCAGCGTCACAAGTCAACTCTTAACAACAGAGCAAAGACCAAGAAGAGGCATGCATAGGTCTCTCATAGCAGAGGAAACCCTTCTCCGGGCGCAAAGAAGTATGTTTTGGCCTCAGTGGTACTTCTTATGAGACTTACCACGCAGCAATGGTTAAACCCTACCTAGCCAAAGGGATGATTAGCAAGGCATTAATGAAAAGTAAGTTTTGACATTTTGCTACCTTTTCTGCAAAAAGGAGCTCTCTTAATGCTTCTTTGATTCATGTTTGAGGTATAAGGCTGTATATTAACTAAGTACTTAATATAGTCTCAGGGAAAGCCCTACAGCCTTTCTGGAGAAACTCAGGGAGGCACTGAGAAAATACATCATCATGGACCCTGAGTCCATAGAGGGCCACATAATTTCAAAGGACAAAATTATCACTCAGGTGGCCCCAGACACTCGGAGGAAATAATTGGCACATGGCCCTGATCAGTCTTTAGATAGCATCTCCTAGCTTGCAACCTGTCTTTTGTAATAATGGTCAGGAGGAGAGGAAAGAAAGAGAACATAGAGAATAAAAAGCTGAGGCACTGGCTGGCTCTGCCCCCTACAAGGAGTAAGCTTCCAGGGTAATAGAGGAGAGAAATGGAATGGACCCCAAGCCAGGTAAAGGATTTATGTCCATTGTAAAAAGGAGGACATTACCTGTGGGAGTGTCCACAGGCCAAGCACAAAGCGACCACCACTAAGGCCCTATCCTATCTGTCAAGGCCATAACTGGAGGAATGAATGTCCCAGGGGCGCAGGCCCTCAGGTCCAAAGTTCCCCACACAGGCCTGACAGGGCTGAGGTCAGCTTTTTTGGCTCTGTGACTCCTATGGCCCTGTGACTCCTATTACCATGCATGAACCCTAGATATGCTTCTCCATGGGGAGCCAAAAGGTCAGTTTCCCCTTGGACACTGGCACTAGCCTTTGTACTTGTCTCTTACCCTGGATCCCCCTCCTAATATTGTGACAGTGCAAGGAGTGTCTGGAGGGCCTGTAACTAGAAACTTGACTCTCCCGTTAAGTTAAAAATGGGACAGGATGGTGTTTTCTCCTGCATTCCTGATAGTCCAAAGAGTCCTTCTCCTTAAGGGAGAAATTTACTTTCAAACATTCAAGATTCTATCATGGTAAACCAATGGGAATGGCCTTAAGGTAATTAGTGAAGCAGACCTTCTCCTCCACTCTATGACTAATCCTTATACTGTGTCATTCGAGGTTCTAGTACAGCTATTTAGTTTACTGTGTTAGATGTCTTTTTCTGTATACCCCTAGACTTTCAATTACAATATGTGTTTCTTTGAGGAGCCAAACAACAGACCTGATTTTCCCTCTCAAACTCGATGTTAATTTTCATTCTGTCATTAACTTTGATATCCTAGTTCAGCAGATCCACTCCAACTTAGAGTCTGCTGAACTCCTGATTGTGATGAAGATGGAGCCACCCACAAGCACTGCAGACTCCTTATTCAACCCAAACATTATCAAGGGAAGACCCAAAACTGCTTGCCCCACTTCGCCAGTCGCCCTTTTCTCAGCAGGAAGTAACCAGATTCGATCATCGCCCAAACCCCCACAGCAGTTTGGGTTTCCCTAAACAGAGGGGGGAATGAGGCAGAAAAAGTTAGGCAGTTCAGTGTAGGCAGAGCAATGTGGGTTGATAAGGAGATCATCTTTCCGAGAAGGCAAAGACATCCCCAATGCTAATGAGGGTCTGATAAGACAGGCCCAGATGCAGACACTCCCTGCTGCTAAGCAAGGATCCATGCCTAAGGCATGGATCAAAGAGCCTAAGGCATGGATCAAAGAACCTAATGCATGGATCAGAGACTGGACCAGAATTCCCAGCGCCTGTACAGGGGCAGGGAAGCAGTGACCAATCCAGGAGAGGTTGTCATATAAAAGGGGCAAACCTCACTGCCTCAGCAGCTCTGTCCCCTTCCCCCACTCTGGGGGAAGTCTGCTCTTTTCCCTATGCTTTACTTTCTATGCTTTCTACAATAAAAATTGTCTACTAAAAAAGAAAAAGTAAGTTTTGAGTGTGATCCAGAACCATCTTTCTCTTTGTGAGTAAATGAACTTTAGAGACTCTTTTTTCTTTTTTAAAAGAGAGAGAGAGATAGTGGGAAAAAATATTGATTTTAGTTTTTTTATGTGACTTTTGTTCCTTGGACGCATCGTTGTGTACATGGTGCTTGGATTCGAACTCGTGTCCTTGTGCATGCCAGGCAAGCGCTGTAACCGCTAAGCCACTGCTCCAGCCCTGAGACAACCAAATTTTAAAACTAATTTTTTCCCAAAATTAGTACTGATGAAAATGGCCAAAACCATCATAGCAGGAGAAAAAAGTCATCCCTTAGTAAACTAAAAGATGCCTTAATTCTTGAAATGTACAGATGGAATGATTAAAATACTCTGAATTTACCGGAGCATAAGTACTCCAGCATCAATGATTCCGTCTGCATTTTAAATATCTGCTATTTAAATAAGTACAATCAACTCATATCAGAAATATAAAGAGAAAGAACTGTATGTGTGCATGAGGTAGCGTTCGTAGAAGCAAGTGTCACAGAAGGAAAAGCCTCTAGCTAGAGATTTTTCAGCACTACATTTTCATTTTTCCCTTAAAAGATGCACTGGACATACAATATATAAAAGCAACATCGCACTGGGTGTGGTGACAGTGACTCATGAGGCTGAGGCAGGATGATGGTGAGCTGGAGACTAGCCTCAGCAATTTAGGGAGACCTTGTCTCAAAATAAAAAATAAAAGGGGTTGGGGATGCCGCTCAGTGGTACAGCATTTCTGGATTCAATCCCCAGCACCGAAAATCTAAAACTAAAAGCAACATTGCCAGACCTGTAGAAGTATGTACGGCCGCCAGGGTACACTAAAAACAAACACGAAAGGGTTGAGTCTGGAGCATGCACTTCTCTGAATTATTCATGCTCACTCAGTTCCAGGGCCTCTCCCTGGCACGGCTGTGAAGTAGGCAAAATTTATCTTTAGACTCTCCTACTTCCCCTTCTGAGTCTTGGTCTGTCTGAGGTGCTCAGTGCCTCAGGCTGTCCCAGAGTGTCACCACACCCAAGTCTGCCCTCCCTGGAATGTGGACTTGACCCTAAAGCTGAATGTTTTCCTCTCCTGTTACTTCTCCCCAACCACCAATAAAGTTAAAGGGAGTCTGGGGCTTTAGGATCTTTTGAGCTCCTGGGTTTGAGACCAGACTGGGCAACAAAGCAAGATCCCACTTCAAAAAAAAAAAATAAATAATAATAATAAATAAAGAAAAAGAAAAAGTCAAAGTTAAAATTCCCTTCTCAGCAGATCACCTGGGAGGAAAGTAATGTTGCAAAAGAATTCATACTAGCACGTAGATACCTACTACATTTTATTCCTAACATGTGTACTGGCATTCTAAAATTTTGTTAAACTAAAGGAATGTGAGCCTTAGAGGAAAACTCAAACTGTAGAATATGTAACAGGGAACGTTTGGGGAGGTCTAGGTTTCCTCAAACTATCTGTGTTAGTTTTCTGTTGCTATAATGAAATACCTGAGGCTGGATAACTTTATAAAGAAAAGAGTTTTATTTAGCTCACAGTTCTGCAGGTTCAAAGGCATGGTAGCAGCATCAGCTCAACTCTGGTGATGACCTCATGGTGGGTGGCATCTCACAATGGTGGGAGTACGCTGTGAGATGGGATGTTATAGGGCCACAGAGACAGCCATGGATGCTGGTACAGGACTAAGCTTGTTCTTTTATAACAATCTTTTCTCAAGAACTAACTCAGGATGCCATAAGAATTGCCTTAATCCTTCTTGAGGGTAGGCCCTATGACTTAAGAAACTTCTACTACATTCTACCTCTTAAAGGTCCTGAACGTCAACATCAGCACTGAGGACCAAGCCCTTAGTACGTGAATCCTTGAGGACACACTCAAACCATATCCAAACCCTAGCACCATCTATGTGCCATCAGGTTGGCAGTATCTGTTGTAGGACCCAGTCTTATCACCCATAAAATAAGTAAAGTCACCATCCACCCCCATTGGCTAGCAAACGGCTAGAGAAAAGCTATGGCAGATGCACAGATTTTGAAAACCTACTGAGAAGCGAAATGTAAATCTAAAAGGTGAGACATAATTCTTAGTTTTCTTTTCTTAACGTAAAATAATACTGAATGATCAAAAAGATTTCCAAGATCATTCAGTGAGGGAAAGGACAATCTTTTCAACAAATCATGCTGGGAAAACTGGAAATCCCTATGCAAAAGAATGAAACCGGGGTGGGCAGGGAGGGCTGGAGCAGTGGCTCAGTGGTTCTGACGCTTGCCTGGCATGCACGAAGACCTGGGTTCAAATCCCAGCACCCCATACACAACTAAGTGTCAGAAAAACAAAAATCAGATGGAGAAATAAAAGTAATTCTTTCCCCCTCTCTCTCTTTAAAAAAATTAATCAAAATGGATTAGAAACTTTAATGCAAAAGTTAAAACTCTTAAAAGAAATTACAGGTGAAAAGCTTTATGATACTGGTTTGACAATGAATTTTTAGAATGTAACACCAAAAGCTCAGGCAGCAAAAGGGGAAAAAAAAAGGTAAATTAGACTTTGTCAAAATTTTGAAATGTTGTGTCCCAAAAGATAAAGGCAACCTACAAAATAAGGGAAAATATCTGCAAACCATACACACGGCAGAGATTAATATCCTAAATATAAAAAGAACTCCTACAATTACAAACAAATCCCAAGCAACTCAGTTAAAAAAAATGGGCAAAGGACTTGAATAGATATTTTTCCAGATAAGATATACAAATGGTCAAGAAGCTCATGAAAAAATGTTCAATATCACTGATCAAATCAAGTGACACAAATCAAGCTGGGTGTGGTGGCACATGCCTGTAATCCTAGCAACTCCGGAGGCTGAGACTGGAAGATTGCAAGTTCAAGACCAACCTCAACAATTTACTGAGTCCCTAAAGACTTAGCAAGGCGCTATCTCAGAATAAAACATTTTAAAAAAGCAGTGGGGCGGTGAGGTGGGAGGGGTGGTGCTGTGATGTGGCTCAGTGGTTAAGCAACCCTGGGCTCAATCCCCATTTAAAAAAAAAAAAAAAACAAAAAAGAGAGACACACACACAAATCAAAACTGTACCAGGGACCTTCTCATGTACCAGGGTTCTACTTTATGTTTTAAATGTAAACGTTGCTACTTGACCTCTGGCAGCTTATTTTAAAATTGACATGTTTTGGGACTGAAGTGGTGGTTCAACAGTTATGGTGCTTGCCCTGCATGCACAAGAATGCGGGTTCGAACCCCAGCACCACATATACAACTGTCAGAGCAACCAAAGCCACATGAAAAACTAAATAAAATTGATTCTCTGTCTCTCTTTAAAAAAATAAAATAAAATTGACCTGTTTTTCCTTTCCTCTTCTCCCTTGTCCTTGTCCAGAAAATAAGATTAACATTCTTCTTGCTAATCTTCTTCTAAGCCAAGTTATCTGTCCTTCTATTTACTGCCCACCTAAACTAAGAAACTCTGGACCTGGAAAGGGAAAAAAACAGCTCTTTTAAGGATAAAGTTGAACATTAATTATATCAACTGATAATACCTGGAAAACAGCCCTGGTAGTGAGACAATTTAGGAGAAATAGCAAAATGGCTAAGTAGTCAGGACCATGAGCCCCATTCAACCACACCTAGGAGCTAGCTAGCAGAGAGTGACAGGTATGCTCAGGGCCTTCATATGCAAAAGGCTCACCTGTGGGAGCAACTACTTTGTCCCAGAGGTGGGAAAACTAAAGTGGGGGTGGTCACAGATGGGAACTAGAAAAGAATTTGCCACCCATGTTACATAAGCATTAACCAATAATGTTGATGACCAGTTTCAATGCCTGTTTTACATGGATTTCAACCAATGAAGATGCATTTCTCAATTCCTCCTCTGCATGAATGTTAATTATGCTAATACCCAAAATCAATATAAACCCAGGCCTAGCATCCTGAGCTGGTGTCCTGCTTCCAAGTACCCCCTCTGCCTTGCGGAACCTCTGCTCCTCTTCCTAAATAAATCCTACTCTTTTTACTACTCCTTCCGTGGTTGTCCGTGGCTTTTATTCTTCAAATTCTCAAGACAAGAACCCAGAAGATTGGTGCTGAATTCCTGGGGTGAATTTCCACACCTAGAGCCTCAACAGTAGCGGGGAAAATCCAGCTCTTAGCTGGGGAGCTGCTAACACTATTTCAGCTACAGAAACCTGCATCCAGCTCAAATTCCCAGTTTCAACTGGAAATAGCTGCAAACACTAGAAACGGGCTATTTTGGCTGCTGCAATCTGTAGTTGGCCCAGACCCCACTGGAGCAGAGAATCCGGCCTGATCTCAAAAACCCTGCATCAGTAATCCACCTTTTAAAGCCCTCTGTTCCCCTAGCAGTTAGAATGGCGGCCTCTATGATGTGATTCCATTTCCTTTCTCTTTTGCTAGCAAAGCAATAGAACTTTGTCCTTTCTCTCAAAGCCTTGGCCTCATTTTTGGATAGGCATCAGGGACAAGGACTAAACTTTCAGCATCAAAACCACACTGGTCCACACCTATTAGGATGGCTACTATGGGGTGAGGGAACAAAAACAAAACAAAAAAACCCCAGAAATTTAGTGTTGGCAAGGCTGTGGCAAAACTGGATGGCAACGTAAAATGATGTGACTGCTATTGGAACACAATACAGCATTTCCTGAAAAAATTAAACTTTCAACATAGTCCAAATGATGAAGCAATTGAATCACTTATATATTCCCCCAAAGAACTGAAAGCAGGGACCGAAGCAGATATCTGTGCATGTGTGTTCACAGCTACCCCAGTGGCCACTGGCAGATGGAGAAATGAAATGTGACAAATGCACGAAACGGTAGGATTTCTTTCCTTTCTGAGGCTTTGTAATATAACATATGCCGCAACACGAATGAATCAGAAAGGCATTGTGTTAAGTGAAATAGGCAATCACAAAAGGACAGGCTTTATTCAGTCCCACTTACATGAGGGACCTAGAGTGGTCAAATTCAGAGAGACAGAAGGTAGAATGGTGACCAGGTATGCTGGCGCCTGCCTGCAATCCCAGCAACCTGGGAGGCTGAGGCCGGAGGAGGTCAAGTGCAACCCAGCCTGGGCAACTTAGACTCCATCTCAGAATTTAAAAAATTAAAAAAGGGCTGAGATCATAGTTCATTGGTAAAACGCCCCTGAGTTCAATCCCCAGTACTGGGGTGGGGAAGATTAGGGGGAGAAAGAAAGTAGAGTGGTGGTTGCCAGGGCCTAGGGGAAGGAAAGAATGGAGGACTGGTGTTTAACAGGTGCAGAGTTTCAGTTTGGGACGATGGCAAAGTTCTGGAGATAGAAATTAGTGTTAATGTACATGATGCCTCTGGATTACATACTGAAAAAGGGTGAAAACAGTAAATTTTATTTATTCATGTACTTACGTACTGGGGATTGAACCTAGCGAACACTATCACCAAACTACATCCCCAGTCCTATTTATTTATTTGTTTAAAAGAGGGAGGAAGGAAGAGGAGGGGGTCAATTTTATTTATTTTTTCATCTGGTTTTTGTTTTTCCAACACTTAGTTGCATATGTGGTGCTGGCATTCCAACCCAGGTCCTAGCCCATGCCAGGCAAGTGCTCTACTGCCGAGCCACCTCTGCAGTCCCCTATTTACTATTTTTTTCTTTTTCTTTTTAAAGAGAGAAGGACAGTGAGAGAGAGAGAGAGAGAGAGAGAGAGAGAGTGAGTGTGTGTGTGAGTGTGTGTGTGTGTGTGTGTGTGTGTGTGTGTTTCATGTGGCTTTCATTGCTCTGAGTCTTCCTTGTGTATGCGGTACGGGGGTTTGAACTCAAGTCCTTGAGCATGCCAGGCAACCGCTGTAACCACTGAGCCACTGCTCCAGCCTCCCCTATTTATTTTTTGAGACAAGGTCTCACTAAGTTTCTGAGGCTGGCCTTGAACTTGTGATCTTCCTGCCTCAGCCTCCCAAGTCCCTGTCATTACAGGTCATTACAGGTCTGTGCCACGGCACCCAGCATAGGTTATGCATATTTTACCACAAACATGCACATACACACACAAAACTTGTGTAAGTATTTGAGATAACTACCTTACCAAGATGATCAGATTTATAGTCCTTTTCAAGATATTTAATAGATACAACTCAGATGATTTCATTCTTCCATTTTAACTTTAGAAGATGAACAATAGGGGCTAAAGCGGTGGATCAGCGGGTTACGGCACTTGCCTGGCATGCACAAGGACATGGGTTCCAACCCTAGCACCACGTATACAACAAAGTGTCAGAGTAATGAAGGCCACATCAAAACCTAAATAAAATTGATTCTCTCTCTCACTGTCCCTCTCTCTTTAAAAAAGAAAAATAAAGATGAACAGTAAGACTTCCAAGTCGGGGCTGGAGCGCTGGCTCAGCGGTTTCGGCACTTGGCTGGCAAGCACGAGGACCCGGGTTCAAACCCCAGCACCATGTACACAACTACTGAGTGTTGGAGCAACTAAAGCCATGTGAAAACCTAAATAAAGTTGCTTCTCTCTTTCTCAGTCTCTCACTGTCCCTCTTTCTTTAAAAAAAAAAAAAAAAAAAAAAAAAAGACTTCCAAGTCTTCTTGGATCCACTTTCACATAAAATCATTTGGCTGGACTGGATGTGAGTGGATACCAAGGGGAGAAGGCCTGGAAGCTCTGGCTGGCCCTTGAGAACTATCCCAGCAGAACCTGCCACCGCCCTTCAGAAGAGAAGCCCCAGCTCTTCATGGAGGACCTGTGTGCATTGCTTCCAAGCACAAATCTCAGAAAGGCTTTCCTCCCCTCAGCATCACTGCACCAGAGCCTCCACTTCCCTCTGCACGAGAGTCATACTCAGTGCCCATGACCACCACACTCTGCTTGACCAAGCAGAGTTAAGCTCCTCTGAGTCCTCTGCTCAATTAGGCCTCTCCCTTGGTCCTGGTCCTTACTGGGCCCACATCACCTCAGGTTTAGTAAGAATCCTGTTACACTGGTCTAGGAAGACTCTCCCCACCCTAATGTCTCAGTACTTTGCTACTGACCCTCACTCCCCCATGGCTTCTAAATCCTCAGCTGTCTTCCTGGTATTCTGAGCTGAACCCAATCTCTCTCCTGCTGCAATGCTCTTATTGCCATAGTCTCCAAGTTTTCCTTATTATTTTAACAAGTGCCAGATTTGTTTTGTCTTTAACCCATGTTATCAAGAACTTTGAAAGTTTCTAAAAATTTAAATTAAAAATTTCAAAAGCTGTGACATCCTCTGAGGAGGTCAAAGTTGCTGACAAAGTAACCAGTAATGTCTCCAATCATCCAACTGGATTCTCGTGAATATAATCTGCAGTATCTGCCCATGTGAGCTCATAGCATCATAACCTTCTAAAAAATTTAATGATCACAGCTGAGCTCTCGAGAGAATAGAAAAGAAATTATTCATGATGATTTAAAATAAAGCAATGACGTGTTGTGGATGTGGCTCAGTGGTAGCGCATTTGCCAGCATGTGTGAGGCCCTGGGTTCAATCACTGGCACTGCAAAAACAAATAAAGCCAAAAAATAAAGCAATGTCTAAAGCTTGAAATACTACTGCAGGCAATCCAAACCCTGGACCCATTTTCTATCTCCACAAGCCTACCCCACCCCTAATACACATTCACTTCCCCTATACACACACATCTGGTACTCTCGGGAGACAGAACAGACATCAATTATCCTTATTTTCCTCCATCCTGCAAGATACTTAAGCATGTGGCTTGGTTTCTGAGAGCCATGACACCAGGCAGAGCCTACAGTCCACTCCGAGACATCAGAGGAGGCTGCTGTCACTGTGGGAGATGCAGGATGCTAGGGCAACTCTCGGCAGAGAAAATGCCTGGGCACTGGAGTGTGTCTGCATGACTCATTGGAGTTTTCTTCGGGAGGAAGTGCGAAGCAGCCTCTCTAAATTCCATTTGGGAAAATGAAGGGGTAGAAAGGCACTTGCAGAAGCAGGAAGGAAAAGGCCAGGACTTATCCCGGGTACATGATTACTTTCTACATTCAGTGCATACTCATTCAAAAGAAAACAATTTATTCCCTTCCAACAGTGAGAAGTGCAGTGTGTCTTGTCCTCTGTCCAGGTGTTCCAGGAAAGCGCCAATGGCGCTCACCAACAGAAATCCACTGCTCTTCGTTCATATCACTCCTGTCATGGTTTGGATATGAGGTGCCCCCAAAAGCACCTGTTAGTGCAGGACTATTCAGAGATAAAATGATTGCATTTTGAGAGCTGCAACTGAATCTGTCCATCCTAGTTTGAATGGACTGACTGGGTGGTAACCTATAAGCAGGTGTGGTGTGGCTGGTGGAGGTGGGTCACAGGGGGTGTCCCCCATGACTCCTTCTCTCACTCTCACTCTGCTTCCTGATCCTGCCATGAGCTGGGCAGCTTCCTCCATGATGTTCTGTCTCGCTTGGGCCCAGAGCAATGGAGTCAGCCATCTATGGACTGTGACCATGGTTGGTCACAGCAATGCAAAAAGTTACTAAAACAAAGTCTATCTTCTCTATGGTGTGTGATGAAAAATGGTCACAAATGGGTTTGAAGACCATCATCTCATCCGAGATATGCACACTTAGCATCAGCAGACCTCCCTTTGACCCAAGCTCATTTGGGTTTCCAGAGCAAGTGATTGACTGAATGAGGTAACTTCCCCGTTGTCTTCAGAAACTATTACTAACTTCCTAACTTTGATTATAGACCTCACATTTAGTTTGTTTCTAAGAGAGAATATCATTTAGGTTTTTTAACTATTTTATTTAAATTATGAGGTTTCCTAAGTAACATACGCACAAGCTTTCTTTTTCACAAAAAGAAAATCTGCTATCTGGGGATTTTGGATGGGTGATTAGCTAATTGTCAATCATCTAAATATGTATTCCCTCCCCCATGATATTCAAATTCAATATTCATTCTGTTTAAAAAAAAACTAAATTGTTTCCACAAGAAAATGCCTATAAATAAATTCTCTATTTTAAAAACATGCCTAATTCAGAAGTCTTTTTTAAATGTGTTATTTCTGCTCTGTTATCCAAGACATTTTTTCTAAATGACATGAACCTTCCCTATATTCATCTGTAGCAAAAACCAGGCCAACACAATGAGTCAGCCAAAATGAAGATGTTACATGATATACTACATTACATCCATTTTGGGACCAAAAAGTTTCATGATAGTGATTTTAACCAGACCATATGACAGGACAGAAAAACACGTTTCAAAATGAAGAGGCTTTTCCTTAGTTATGTGTATGACATCATGTGATTCTTGTTGCCAATTAACTATTCAGTATTATCTGTCTTTGTACATCTAATGGGTTTTCCTTGTCAATTACTGTTTTCAGAGGAATAGTAATTTAATCAAATGTTCCCCTCAGTTAAAAAAAAACCAGAGCTTGACATGAGTGAAATCTAGCCTAATTATATTATGCATACATACATATATATATATATATATATACACATATATATATATACATACACACATTATAAAGAATATATATTTTGGAAAAGTCTGCTCCCATTGACTTCAATGTCTTCTCATTAATTTTTTTAAACTCATGTTCTTAGTTTTCTCTCATATTATGAATTAGCTGAAATACACGTCTGGTTCTAATTCCGTAGTCTAACTCTAATTCAGAGTAAGCTCTTAGTCACAGAGCTTCAGATGAAAAATTTGCTTTGTCCACTGACCATGCCCAAAGCAAACCAAAAGCCCTAGAGAACCAGGACCCAACCATCACGCTTATTTAGCCAGGCACCGTTAGCATATGCACTTCATAGCCAAGATGCTGAGCCATCCTAGTGAAGTCCTGGTAGGAAATTACATCTCATACTGGTTTCTCCTTTAACTCTTGAGTCTTGTGTAAACTGGCTTTAGCTAATCAATTTCCCTGGAAATATTGGATCAAAATTGATGGTACTTATGACATAAGGCAAAGGAAAGCTATGGAAATGTTCCAGGTTAGGAAGGCATGACAACTTAATCTTGTATTAAGAGTAAAAATGCTTTAAAAGGAAAATTAATACTTCTAGTGATCAACATTCAATTAGAATGCGGATTTCAGCTGTGTTGATGTTAAATTTACTTTAGTTGTTAACAGTACTGGATTAGTAAGAGAACATTCCTCATCTTAAGAAATTCACACTGCAGCATTTGGAGGTGAAAAGTCAGGGTGTTTGCTACTGACTTTCAAATGGCTCAAATAGAATTTTTTTTTAAATTTTGCTGTGCTGGGGAATCAAACCCAGGGCATTTTGCATGCTAAGCAAATACTCTGT
Source organism: Aplodontia rufa (assembly GCA_004027875.1). Lineage (NCBI taxonomy): Eukaryota > Metazoa > Chordata > Mammalia > Rodentia > Aplodontiidae > Aplodontia > Aplodontia rufa. The sequence goes on from PVKS010002776.1 coordinate 84,535, forward strand.
ACCACTAGTCCCTCAGAGAAAGAAATGTTTATGTGTGTATATGAGAGAACAGGTGTGTACAAGATAATAAAATAAACAGTAAAACTACATTAAAGCTGGGTAGAAGTTATACGAGTTTTTTGGTACTACTCTTGGAACTTTTCTGTAAGTGTGGAATTATTTCCAAATAAAAAACTAAAATCAGTGACATCTGAACTGGGCACAGTGGCACTCGCCTACAATCCTGGCAGCTCAGAAGGCTGAGGCAGGAGCTTATGGGGGCAGGCAGAAGGCTGGGATTTCAGGGAAGAGTTGATATTGAAGTCTGGAGTCAGAATTCCACAGGGCAGCAGGCTGGACACTCAGGCAGGGTTTCTATGTTGTAGTCTTGAGCAGAATTTCTACTTTGGAGAACTTGTTTTTGTTCTCAGGGCTTTCAACTAATTGGATGAGGTCCAGCCATGTCATCGAGCACAATCTGCTTGACTCCATGTCTACGGACATAATGTTAATGACATCTTAAACAGAAATACTATCAAAGCAACATCTAAGCTGAGGGTGGAGTGGTGGTGCACACCTGTAATCCCAGCAGCTCTGGAGGCTGAGGCAGGAGGATTGCAACTTCAAAGCCAGTCTCAGTAACTTAGTAAGGCCTTAAGCAAGACCCTGTCTCAAAATTTAAAATAAAAAAAGGGGGGATCTGAGGGTGTGACTCAGTGGTTAAGTCCATTGGGTATACCCCCTGGTACAAAAAAAAAATCTCAACTGGGGCTTCACTGAACAATTGGATACCACCACAGCTTAGCCAATCAACAGAAAATTAACCATTACAGTGCCAGAAAGAAGGTGCTCAGGGATCAGAGTTGTTAATGCTCTGTGGGAAAACGGAGCTAACACCTAGAGTCCTAGAGTGAGCGAGGCTTGCCTTCAAGAAAATTAAGCTCCAGGAGCTGGAGTAGTGGCTCGGCAGTTACAGCACTTGCCTGGCATGCAAGAGTACACGGGTTCAAACCCCAGCACCACAACGAAGTCTCAGAGCAACAAAGACCACACGAAAAACTAAATAAAAATTATTTCTCCCTCTCTCTCTCTGTCCCTCTCTAACAAAACAAAACAAAACAAAAAAAACCCAAAAAACAAAACCAAAAAAAACTGGCATGGTGGCTCACACCTGTGATCAACCACTCATGAGCCTGAGGCAGAAGGATCACAAGTTTGAGGCATGTCTGGGCTATTTAGTGACACTCTGTCTTAAAATAAAGACTGGGGATGTAGCTCAGTGGTAGAGCATGTACACAGGGGTAAAAAAAGAAAGGAACATCAACTCGAGAGGTGAGACTGTTCTAAGCACCATGAAATAACTACACAACAATTTAAAATGACTGAATAAAACTCTCACCACCATGGTGCTGAGCTCAGAGTTAAGGAGGCCTAGGAGACAAAACAGGTGGGACTGAAGAATGAGGTCTCCTTGGGGTGATAGAGATGAAGTTTCTTAGAGATAAATTCAACCTTTTTCTTTTTGGTGGGTTGTTTTGTTTTTGCTTTCTTGGAATATCAAAACAAAGAAACATAACCACCCCTCAGTAAGCAGCATTATGTTAGAGGGTTTTGTGCCCTACCACATGAGCATCCTTGGCTAATTAAATGAGATTTATAATGTAGCTTTCATTCCATAATGGCTACAGAATTGAAAGCTTGGTTTAGTTTTCTAATTGTCTTAATTATTTAAAGATGTGGGAGACTTTGCCTTTAATATGAATTTCGCATAATTTAATTTTCTAACAGTATTTTTTACTCAGTAAAAGTTTTCAGACATTTGAAACTTTATTACAGACCTATTATTTTATGACTTTGCTGAGATTTTCTTAATTGACAACTCAAGCATAATTTTAAAAGAATCTAATCACTAGATCTAATTACAAAGACAGTTAAGTACTGTCATTTTACTTAAATATAACTTTTGAAAATAATAACTCCCAGATGGACAGGAAGTTGCCATTAGATCAGCTGGGGTTGAAAGAAGTGTGTCATTAAAGAAATCCTTTTTAAAGCTCAGTTCAATCCATGTTAACTTTCCCAACTGCATTTATTTAAACTCAATCTTAAAATATCAGGAAATGCTTTGGAATCCTAGGCCTTTGGCTGTTTTTTGTTGTTGTTAATACTATCAGCTCTTCCACAAGAGAAATAAAAATTGTTTCTACTAAAGACATCAAAATCCCATTAAAACCTATTACAACTTAATATGAGTAAGGGAGATTTGCTGAGATGCCTCATTACTTTACTTTTACAAATAGAGCAAAAATTGAGCTGCCCAGTGTCCTGTCCATATTTTAAGTATTTATTTATTTAACAATCACTCGTTATATGCCTAGCAGGTGTTAACTTTAAATGTTTGCTGGACTGAAAACAATTTAAGCCAATTGGTTAAACGAGATAAAAACTTTCTCAGGGAGGTCTCAGAAAAGAAAAAAGAAGGGTGTTTTTTGAGCGACAGGCCTAGAGGTCACAATAACCAGGTTTCATTGATTCAAAGTTGCATTTTAGCCAAGAGTGGTGGTGCATGCCTGTAATACCAATAGGTTGGGAGGCTGAGGTAGGAGGATGACGAGTTTAAAGCCAGCCTCAGCAACTTACTGAGGCCCTAAATAACTTATTGAGACCCTGTCTCAAAATAAAATATAAAAAGGGTTGGGGATGGCTCAGTGGTTAAGCACCCCTGGGTTCAATCCCTGGTACCAAAAAAAAAAAGTAGCATCTTTCAGATACTGGGACTGAATTTAATTGACACTTTAATAACACTCTCTTTTCATTTTTCTTTCCCCTCAGCTTTTCTGATTCCATTGTCCCGTGGTCTCATTTCTCTGACTTTTCTTTCTCTGCTCATCCCAAGTCAAGGTTAGGATTTCCCCAACCTCCTTCTCAAGACCTCTCTTCCTCTCAAGGTCTCAAGGTACACACAAGACATCGCCACCCACTAAAGACAGTAAAAAGACAGGCAGATGACTCCAAAATCCCCATCTCAGCCAAGACCTTGCCTCGGCCTGCAGGTCTAGGGCAGCTGGGATCCCACCGTTTAGATATCCCTTGAATGTCTCAAAAACACCTCAGACCCACCACATCCGCAGGAGAAGTCATATGCCGCCTGCCACCAGCTGCCACACTCCCCTGACACACAGAGGTCATCATGCTCTACCCAGTTCTGGAAGTCCCCCATCAACTCCTACATTTCTCATGCAGCCCAACACCACAAATATCTAAGCAGTCCCCTCAGAGTCCTTGAAATCAACCCTATAACTATTTCTTGAACCGTCTAACCCTTTCCATCCCAGGTCTTAGTTCAAGGTCCCTCCATTCCCTGTCTGGGTTACTCCCATCTTGAGGTGCTGCTCTTCCGGTTTCAGCTGCAGTCTTACACAATCTAGTCTCTACACCAAGGGATCTTTCTAAAGTGCAGTTGCTTTCACTGGTGCCCTGTCACTGTCAGGATTAAGTTCTAACAAAAAGATGGTTGGTGGGGGTGTGGGGGTGTAGAATACACATACTGGATCTCCGGAGAAAGGCCCCAACTTTCCAGGGATGGTGGCACATGCCTGTAATCTGAGCGATTTGGGAGCTGAGGCAGGAGAATTGTAAGTTCAAAGCCAGCCTCAGCAACTTAGTGAGACACTATATCAAAATAAAAAATAAAAATGGGCTGGGAATATGGCTCAGCGGATAAGTGCCCCTGGGTTCAATCCCTGGTACCAAAAAAAGCCCCACCTCTTGTTTAAGGCATGATAGTATAGAGTTTAAATGTACAGACTCTGGGGGTTTGAATGCCTGGGTTCACATTTCTATTTTATACTTTATGAATTATGTGACCTTGGAAATGTTACTTAATATGTTAACGTCTCACTGTATACATCCATTACCTAGTGCTGCATAATAAGCTGCCTCCAAATTTAGTAGCTTGAAATAACAAATACTTATTTTGCTCATTGTTTCTGAGATTTTTTTTTTTTTTTTGAGTCAGGATGTGGGCACAGCCAAGGCCTATAGTTGTGGCTCCTGAGGTTGAAGCTGGCTTCATCGGCAGGCTCCACTGGGGTTACAAGTTTTTCTTCCCAAAATGGGTACTTCACCCAGCAGATGACAGGAAGCTTCAGTTTCTCAATGGCCCTGGATTGGAGGGCGTAATTCATTATCACGGCCCTTTCCATAAGGGTGCCTAAGTGTCCTCGGGACGTAGCAGCTGACTTCTTCCGGAGTGAATGCAAGGAGCCCTTAAAGCCTTCTATGACCTAGTGCCAGAAGTCATAACCTGTCCTTTCTATCATACTTTTTTCTTCCAGGTAGAAGCAAGTCATTAAGTCCAGCCTATGCTCAAGGGGAGAAGAATTAGATGAGTATTAGAAAATTGATGAATATATTTTAATGTCACCATCATGTCTTCTGTAGAATGGAGATGAAAATAGTAATTCACAGAGTTCAATGGGGGTTAAATGAGCTAATGCGTGTGAAGTGTTTAGAATGTACATGGCACGTGGTTAGAACTCAGTAAGTACTAGCTACTGCTGTCATTTCCAAATTTATAACCAGTCATTCTGTCCCTCATGGACTCCCCTAACCAATCCTATCTCCCAGCCTTTCCCTAGGTTATGCAAACACCTTTGAGTTCTGGCACTCTCTCCTGCCTTCCTAGAAGACACTCTTACCCCATATTTTCTCCCTAACCCTTCGAGGGTACTTCTGCGAGGAGTTTCCCAGAACCTCTCAGGCTGGGCTAAGGCCCCTACAGAGAGCACCTGGGGCTCCCTCAAGTCAACCACACACACCTTTCTCTTCTCTAGATCATGACAGCAGGTCAGGGTTCCCTCCTCTAGCAGGTCTTCCCTTTTGATCCCAGATGGGATAAGGAGTTCCGTCCCATGTGATCTCTCAAAAGCTCAACATGTCTGTTCATGTGTTATTACATTGTAATCATCTCTGTCTCCCAATAATATGGAGAGAGACTGTCACATTCAACTTCCAAGCTTCAAGTTCAAGCACAATTCCCAGAACACAGTGGGTGTCCAACAGATAATTGGTCAAACAAACGGAAAAGTATGGAAAGCTTTAGAGAACACTTTTTAAAAGTAAAAGAGGAAGAGAAATTACAGGAAAAGAAATCAACAAATAATATCAAGTAAATTGTAATTATTCCTTGGTAAAATCTGGTCAAACAATATTATGGTATGATATCTATCGAGGATGCTCAGCAAATTTTACTTCTATTACCATCACTAATTAATGTAAGCTAAGTTGAAAGTGGTAAATGTATAAGTTTATAACATCACTGTTTATAAACTATGAGTAGCTCTAAGAACTTTGAGAGAAAATAAAGTCCATTCAAAGAACATATAAGGCTAAGGAATAGAAATTTTCACATATATTTAATGTATTTTCACAATCTCTTTCTTAAAAGTTGAATTATTTCACTATTAATACCTTCAAATGTAGTTACTAAAATAAGCACCCAGAGATAAACATAAAAAGTTTGCTTATAAGCACACTGATGGCCAAAAATGGAATATGACTCAGGCCAAATAAGCACAACATAAATCTTAACATAAAATCTATTTTTCAGCAGCAACTCAGACATGTGGCTAACTGAGTCATAACATTGTGACTGACCAATCGAGTATGGTACTCTTGATAACACTGGAATGAACAGAGATGTGAAACATGAAGACGCTCATGTGTGGTTTTTGATGTTGAAAAGAGATAACCTTGGCTACTCTCAGAAGAAATATCTAGTGAGCTAGGTGCAGTGGTGCACGCCTGTAATCCCAGCAGCTCGAGACTGAGGCAGGGGGATTGCAAGCTGAAGGCCAGCGTCAGTAGCTTAGCGAGACCTTAACTTGGCAAGAAGCTGTCTCAAAATAAAAAGAGCTGGGGATGCTGCTCAGTGGTTATCCACCCCTGGGTTCAATAGTCCCATTCCACCCCCCCCCAAAAAAAGAAACAGAAATATATTCCTTAAAGTCCTATGGTAGCCTTACCAAAGTAGATTTTGTTTTGTTTGAACTTTACCCATTCAAATTGTTCCTAATCTCAGGTTGGATTTCTTTCTACTTTCTGAAAGATTTCTTTTTATAAAGAATTGTAGTCGCTTTATAGAGTCAAAGTTAAACCCAATAGCACTGACTAGTAAGCAGTGAGGGAGGCATTTTTGGAGAAAGTACCCTGTCTGTTTCCCATAAACATACCTTGTAGGTGCATATTTTACCTATATATTTAAGGCAGGTCTTGGATAGGGAGGATTGGAGAGAACGCTGAAAATCTGATACTAGTGTTTTCACTAATGTTTCCTAGGACAAAAGTCAAGGTCTCTTGGTGCGTGTGCCATTGCCACTACCAGATGTGTTTATGGCTATGGCTATCAGGGAACTTTATTTTTAGGGGTTTGGCAGCAGCTTCTGTGTCCTCAGCTCTAACACTTAAGCAGTACCTTTTCTGAGCAGCTAAGTTCTCAGTCTGTTTAGGGTGCTACAACAGAATATCATAAACTGGTGGCTTATAAACAACATGCATTTACTCCTCGCAGTTCTAGAGGTGAAAACTCCAGGATCAAAGTGATGCAGATTTGGTACCTGCTAAAGGCCTTTCTTGTTCATAGATGGTACTTTCTCACTGTGTTTGCACATGGTGAAACAGGGACAAATGAACTCTGAGTCCCTTTTATAAGGGTACTAATCCCATTCCCACTGACCTTGTGACCTAAGCACCTTCCAAAGGTCCCACCCCCGAAAAAAATCACCAGCTTGGGAATGAGGATTTCAACATATGGATTTTGGAGGGGACACAAACATTCAGACCATAGCACTAAGAAAATGGAAGCAAATGGCCTTTAAATTGTGGTGTCTGAGAGCAAGATTGAGTGACCAGGAGGGCCAGGCAGTTCCTATGTAGCTATTGTTACGACCAGGCACTGAACAGAAAAGTATTTCAGAATCAAAAGGGTTCTTAAATATTTGGAAGTCATGGTGTCACTGATTTTCAAATGCAAGCATAATTTCAAATATTCTGTCCTTCTGTCAGATCGTGAGTCACTGGCCATCTAGGACACAACCTTAATTTTATAGGCAAAGAAAAAGGATAAAAAATTTGCAAAACATCAGACCAGTTATTGGTGCTACATGGAATGAATGCTACACTGTTAATTCCTAACTGTCCTTTTAACCAAGAACAAAAGTCAAGGTCTCTTGAAGTCTAATTCTAGACTTTTATCACATACACTGCGTATGCTTTTTGTGAGTTGCATCATGAAGAAGACAACCTGAAATTTTAAAGGAAATTTCAGATGTGCTAACATTTTGTCACATAAGAATAGATGGTTTTGAGTATGGAGTACTGGCAAGAAGCTAATTCAATTAAACTAAGAACCTTTTTGGTAACCAATTTCAGAATGGTCAAAGGAGCAACTAACAAGGCATCTGCATATATTAATTATTATATTAGGTTATAAGAATTACAATGTATAAAATTGAATTTGTGTGTGTATAGTACTAGGGACTTAACCCAGGGATAGATACTCTGTCACTAAGCTACATTCCCAGTCCCTTTTTATTCTGAGACAGGGTCTCACTAAGTTGCCTAAGATGGTTTAAAAAAAAAAAAATCATTCTGCCTCAGCCTCCCAAGAAGCTGGGATTACTGGTGTGCACCACTGTACCAGGCTATTATGAATATTTTTTTTTAAAGAGAGAGGGACAGTGAGAGAGACAGAGAAAGAGAGAAACAACTTTATTTAGTTTTTCACATGGCCTTGGTCGCTCCAACACTTAGTTGTGTACGTGGTGCTGGGGTTTGAACCCGGGTCCTTGGGCTTGCCAGGCAAGCGCTGAAACCACTGAGTCACCACTCCAGCCCATGAATATTTTCTTATATCATTTAGAATTGTGTGCAAGTTTGTAAATGTCTGAAAGATACCATAATCATACCTAATTTAATAATTTTCTTATTTACCCAATACTATATATGCTAGTCAATATTTTTGCATATAAGCAATTGCCCATATTTCTGATTAGTTGATACAGAGAGAGGAGACTAGAAGTTTAAATCCTAGAGTTTGAACTTTTTTTTTTTTTTTTAGAGAGCGAGCGATAGAGAGAGAGGAAAGAATCAACTTTATCTTTTCATCTGGCCTTTGTTTCTCCAACACTTAGTTGTGTATGTGGTACTGGGGTTTGAACTTGCATGCCAGGCAAGTGCTCCAACCACTGCAGCCCCTGAACAACTTAAGGTTCTTCATAACATCTTTCAACCTTCAGAGAATTTATACCAATTTATGCTCCCACTGTGAGTGGCTGATATGCCTGTCACCATTGCTTCAGCAACTCGGAAGATGATCCACTTACAGCCTCTTTTTTTGAAAGAGAAAAGGGGGCACCACCTTGCTGTTTTAGTATTCATTTATTCTTAGTGAATTTGAATATATTTTCACACAATTATTTGCAAATTGTATTTCCTTTTCAACAAATTATCTGAAAAGAAGTTCTTCAGTAAGGCAATTTAGATATACATGTAATGATACCCAATTATCTTTCATTATAATCTAATTCTATGTGAGTTGGCAGAAACATTCTTTTAGAAATTTCTAAAGAGAATTTCATGAATCAATAAAAATATTCTTTTTTAAGAGAGCAAAAGAGAGAGTAAGAATCAGTTTTATTTATTTTTTTCATCTTTTTTTCCTGACATTTAGCTATGTATGTGATGCTTGGGTTTGAACCTGGGTCCTCACTCATGCTAGGCAAGTATTCTAACCACTGAGCAACCACTCCAGCCCTGAAAGATGTTCTTAAATTTGTCACAACAGTATAATTCTGTTTGAAGTAATTATGAAATGACCATTTTTTCCAAATAGACAATACCTTAAAATAACTTTAGCCCAGTTGGAAGCAGTGGCACATATCTGTAATCATAACCACTCAGGAGGCCGAGGCAGGATTATAAATTTGAGGCCAGTCTGGGTGAGTTGGTAAGAAGAACCTGGACAACTTAGCAAGGCCAATTCTCAAAGTAAAAAGGACTGGGGATGTACACAGCTCAGTAGTAAAGCACTTCAATCTCTAAAACCAAAAATATTAAGATATTAAGTAAAATAAATATTTTAGCTCCAAACCACAATTTTTAACTTAAAAATATCAATAATGAGTGATATTGGACAAATTATATTGTTATATTGTGTGCATGTACAAATATGTGATAACAAATCCCATCATTATCTACAACTATAATGTACCAATAAAAAAAAAGTTAAAAACATCCGCAGTTTGTTCATCAGTAGGTGACTTGTGTTTACAAAAAAACAACACGTGGCACCATCTAGAGGCAGAAAGAAATACTTTTTTTCCCCTTCTTTTCAAAGAGAGAATCAATTTTCTACTTAGTTTTTCATCTGCTTTTTGTTTTTCTGACATTTAGTTGTGTATGTGTGGTGCTGGTGTTCAAACCTGGTTCCTCATGCATGCCAAGCAAGTGCTCTATCACTCAGCCACCACTCCAGCAACAGAAATACTTTTACATATTTTTCACTTAGTTAATGACTAAAATCAAAACAATAAATTTTACATTCACAAAATTTCCTGATTAAATACATCATAATTTCAATCTCTGTCATATAGGATAAAGTTTTAAAAAATAAATTTGTTATAGTAATTGCAAGAATTCCTAGATCTTACAGAGTCTGGGTCTGTTTTTTTTTCCTACTATAACTTTTCCTGCCATGACTTTTTTTTTCCTACCATGCCACTTTCTTTGGCATTATAAAATCAGTAATACTATCTTAAATCTAACACCAAGGACCATAGATGTCATTCTTAATACTTTAATTATGTATCATATATACAAATACACTGATATGACAGCATTGATTACAATATTGATGTATTGTATGCACAACATATATTCTGTACACTTATGCACTCTACCTTTTAGGCTTTGTGATACAACTGCAGTCACAAAAATAATTCCTCCATGCTTCTAAAGATAGTGTTGCTCCGGGCTTTAAGAAAAGAATGCCTGCCTACACTGGAAATATAGACAGTAGCAACAGAAAAAGGATTGACGCAACTGGAATTATCTATTTGGACTTGAAGAAAAATTTAATCTATGCAGAGCTACGAAGTCTATGGATGTTGCTTTAACATCTAGTTTATAACAATGGCTTTGTTAGCTATAGCTTCGTCTTTATAACCTTTCTTTATTTTTCTTTTAGTACTGAGGATTGAATCCAGGGGCACTCTACCATTGAACCACACCCCCATCGCTTTTTATTTATTTTGAGGAAGGGTCTAAGTTGCCCAAGCTAGCCTCAAACTTGGAATCCTCCTGCCTCTGCCTCCCAAGTTGCTGGAATTACAGGCATGTATCACCACATCTCGCTTATTATTATTATTATTGGTGCGTTAGTTTCACATAATAAAGGGTTTTGTTGTTAACACATTTATACACACACATTATATCTGTATATTTTGGTCCAATTCCCTGCCCAGCACTCCCCCCACTTCTCTCTACCCCTAGTCTCTTTCCTCCACTGATTCACCCTCAAATATATGTATATACATACACACACATATATATATATAAACTTTTTCTGTTTTAAATGTCTACATGGGATCTATTCAGTATCTCAGAGGTGCAAAGTATAGTTTCTAACTTGTTCTATGTTCTTGAGCTTCATCACGTTTTGCTTTCCAATTCACTTATAAACTTTCCACGTAAAACTGTATCTTCTAATGGTTTTAAATATATTTAAGATAACATTTCTGTGAACAGTCTCTTGGACTGTTACTGTACCTTGCCAGTAACTGTGAAGATATAACTCATCTGGCAAAGGTGAATACACAAGGTACACCGGAGTTCAGGAACATAAACATTCAATAATTGCTGTGACAAAGTCCATGAAGAGTGTTGCCTCAGATCTGTTTACCCTTGAGTGATGTAACAGATTTAAAAGAAAAATAACCAAATGCTTTCTGAAACTTCCTTAAATTTGTATGCTCTCCAATTTCTAATTCATATTTTGAGAATAGATTCTCTTTGGGGAATTACATAATCACAACTTGTTTTTAACAGGAAAGAGAAAAAAGAGACCTAAAATGTTTTCCCAATTTTTTATTCTGAAAATTTCCAAACATGTAGAAAAGTTTGAGGAATATAACAAGCACCCAAACCTACCACCTACATTTAATTATTATTAATTCTTCTTTAACTATATTTCTGAATCCTTGAAAGTAAGTTGCAGAGAATCATAATGTGTAATATTTTCTCAAGCACCATTTAAGAACAAGGATGCCTGGGAGCTGGGTGTGGAGGTGCACGCCTGTAATCCCAGCAATTTGAGAGCCTTAGGTCAAAGGATCACAAGTTTGAGGCCAGCCTCAGCAATTCAGCAATGCCCTAAGCAATTTAGCAAGACCCTGTCTCAGAATGGAAAAAAAAAAAAAAAAAAAAAACGGTGCAGAAAGCTGGTGATAAATGCACCATATATTTTCCATCTTTTGGATGATAATCATGCAAAATAAAATTTATCTAGACCTTTTATACATCACAAACTTTAGGATTATTATAAAAGAGTGACTGTGTCCCTTAGCACACTGGATATTACATCCTAATACGTCAGATCGCTTATAATATCTGACATATTTTGATCTTATGAAGTTGAGTGGTTCCACATGAAGCAATACATAAGGAATCAGGCTCAAAGGTGAATGCCTGTAATCTGAGCTACTCAAGAGGCTGAGGCAGGAGGGTCGCTTGTGCCCAGGAGTTCAAACCACTCTAGGCAACACAGAGAGATTGTCTAGGGGTAAAAAGATGGCAAACTGGGGGCGCTGGGAGGGTATGTGCCTAGCATGCACAAGGCCTTGGGCTGGGTCCACATTACTGCCAAAACCAAAACCAACCCCTCTATCCCAACGCCTCCCCGCCTCCACACAACAAAACCTCATGTTGAAACAGCACACTACTAACATACCGTAATGCATCAGTGTAGGCCAAAAAAGTACTCCATGACAAAATTCCTATATATCTTACTCATGTAAATAGAGTAATGTGCACCTTTACGTAACTCAATATCATGTAGCAACAACTTAAAACTACAGTGAAATTCCTCTTGTGTTAAAATTAACTTTGTATATTCTTCTAGAGCATGAAGCAAAGAAGTCTATTGGAGGTGTTTATCAGGCAATGAATAAAATATTTTTCTGTTAAAAACAAATAAAAATAAAAAGGGCTGGGGATGTAGCTCAGTGGTAAAGCAACTCTGCCTGGTGTGGTGGTGCACACCTGTAACTCCAGCAACTCAGAAGGCTAAGACAGGGGGCTCAAAAGTTTGAAGTTAGTTGGGGCTGGAGCGGTGGCTCACTCACCGCTTGCCTGGCAAGCACGAGGACCCGGGTTCAAACCCCAGCACCACGTACACAACTGAGTGTTGGAGCAACTAAGGGGCCATGTGAAAAACTAAATAAGGTTGTTTCTTTCTGTCTCTCTCACTGTCCCTCTCTCTTAAAAAAAAATTAAAAAAAAAAAAGTTAGCAAGACCCTACTGGGGAATGTAATTCCATGGTAGAGTACCCCTGGGTTCAGTCCCTGGTACTGCAAATTGAAACAAAACACAACACAACATGATAATAGGTCCAGGCATGGTGGCCCACACCTAAAATCCCAGCAGCTTGAGAGTCTGAGGCAGGAGGATTACAAGTTCAAACCCAGGCTCAGCAACTTAGTGAGGCCCTGATCAACTTAGTGAGATCCTGTCTCAAAACAAAAAAATAAATAAAAGTGCTGGGAAGGTGGCTTAGTAATTGAGCATCCCTGGGTTCAATCCCCAGTACTACTACTACTACTAAAAATGATGATGATGATATGTGCATTGAGACTTTTAAAATCAGGATCTATTCAATAGTTACATATTATATTTGGTTATTTCAACTTTGAAACTATTATTTATGATGTCCCAAATTACATATGCTATGCTATTTATTTTCACAAGAAAACTTGAGGTCATTTTTGTTATAAAATGGTGATATAGTGCAGTACTTGCCTCTGGATACTCTGATGCAGTTTAGTTATTCACCCTTATATTCTCAGAACCTAGCACACAGCCTCACACATGCTAGGGACTAAAATATAGCTGCAGATAAAAAAATGAAACAGTATTCTTTTCAAATCTGGTGGGAGATCTACAACAAAAGCATGATGACCATTTGCCTTATTTATTTTATGATAGGCCAGGATGACCTCTCCTTCACACTCCTACTTCCCAAGGTACTTGAGGGCAGGTCTGAGAAATTCAGCATTAGCTTCCTAAAGCAGTCTGCTGCAGGAATTCATGTAAATTTTATTTTATTTTATTTTAAAGAAAGAGGGACAGTGAGAGACAATTTTTTATTTAGTTTTTCATGTGGACTTCATTGCTCCAAGACTGTGTTGTGTACGTGGTGCTGGGATTTGAACTCACGGACTCACGCTTGCTGGGCAATGCCGTAACCGCTGAGCCACCATTCCAGCCCTCATGTCAATTTTATATCTACTTAATCTATCCATTTTTTGTTTTACTATTTTTATTTATTTTTGGTATCAGGAATTGAACCCTGAGGCCCTTAACTGCTGAACTACATCTCCAGCCCTTTTTTTTTTTTTTTAATTAGAGGCAGGGTCTCACTAAGTTGCTTAGGCCCTCAAGAAGATGCCGAGGCTGGCTTTGAACTTGCAATCCTCCTGCCACAGAGCCACTGGGATTATAGGTATGCCCCACCATGCCCAGCTGTTTTAATATTTTAAATCATTTTAAATTTAATATAAAAGGTTAAATTTCCCATTTGTCTTCTTTGGCTACAGGCAATATCAAATTTGGATATTGGAATAAAGGGAAACAATACCATATATCAGGTTTAGCATCCAGGTAGGTTCTTCTCTCTTTTGGGGGGGGTGTGTCACAGGATTTTAAGAATTTAGAATCTAGAGTCTCATAAAAATAGATACAAACAATAATTTTTTTCCAAAGGGAGAGGGACAGTGAGAAAGATAGAGAATCAATTTTATTTAGTTTTTCATGTAGTTTTCATTGCTCTGACACTTCATTGTATACCTGGTGCTGGGGTTCCAACCTATGTCCTCACCCATGCCAGGCAAGCTCTGTAACAGCTGAGCCACCACTCCAGCCCCAACAATCATGTTTTAACCTTTGTGAATTACGGCAAACTAATCTCTGGCAAGATATACAGACAACACTGCAATAGAAGGGACTCAGGGCAACTATTTCAGCTGAACTTTGGTATACATTTGGTATTACCTGGTTGGAAGGGATGTCATTTATTGGGCTAAAATATTCTGATTCTTTGTCAGTATCTTTTAGGATCTAAGAAACATTTGTTAAAGAAATATTTTAGGAGATTTTTAAATCAGCTTTTTCATTGCTGTGACTGAAGGACCCAATAAGAAAAATTTTAGGAGGAAAAGTTTATTTTGAGGCTTCATGGTTTCAGAGGTTATCATAGTTCATAGAAAGCTGGCTCCTTTTCTTGGGGCTCCAGGTGAGGCTGAACGTCATGGTGGAAGGCACGACTCCAGGGAGCAGTTAATTCCTATTACTCACTGATTAACTCACTGATTGGGTTAAGGCTCTCGTAATTGGATCATTTCACCTCAGCATTTTATGTATTCTCATATGTGGGGCTTTGGGGTGGGGGGACACTTTTCATCCAAACCATAACAAGAAAGAAAGCTATATGGTGGTGATGATTTTTACCATGACTACTGTAATTTCTACAACATATAAAAGTTTTCAAGTAACTCATAGTTTCCCTGATAAATATTACAGCAATCTTGTACAGAAATGTATAGTGTTGCCTTCCAGGCATCAGATGAATCTGTGAAATATTAAGTCACCCATCAGAATTTAAGGTGAGCAATGAAGTCAATTTGCTTTATTCAGACTTTTTTTTTTTTTTTAAGAGAGTGGGACAGCGAGAGAGTGAGAGAATCAATTTTGTTTAGTTTTTCATATGGCCTTCAATGGACACCTCATTGTATATGTCGTGCAGGGTTTTGAACCCACGTCCTCACACATGCCAGGCAAGTGCCTCAAACACTGTACCACCACCGCTCCAGCTGTTCATTTAGATTTTTATAATATGTGTAGCATCTATTTAGTTCTACATAAGGGTAAAAAATTAAAACCTCAATTCAAAGAAATTTCTGCCCATACCTTCCCCTAAGACAAAAAAGCACTTTTCAATCACTCCTTTATTATTAGTTTGTATACAATAGTATTTTTTAATTTTTATCTTTACTGGGGATTGAACCCAGGAACACTTTCTACTGAGCTAAAACTCCAGACCCTTTTATTTTTTATTTTGAGGCAGGGTCTCATGAAGTTGCTTAGAGCCTTGCTAATTTGCTGAGGCTGGCCTTGAATTTGCTCTCCTCCTGCCTCAGCCTCCCAAGTCTCTGGGATTACAGGTGTGCACCATTGTGCCTGGCCAGTTTTGTTTTTTTTTTTTTTTTTTTTTAAGGGCTAGTATTAATAAGTCTGAAATTTTTACTTTTTATTATTATTATTTTTTAACCATTCCACTTCACATGCTGAGAAAGTAAAGAGACCAGTCTCTGGGATGAGGTGTTTTCAGGAAGGATACCAATGTGGCAGGTGTGTTTAGAGTTGGCTGGGGCTTTGGTGGTAGCCTCACCTACTCTAGTAGGTTTGCCCTTTCAGAAATTTGGCCTCAATTATGTGTTCTTTTTTCTTTAGTCACTAAAACATTATCTTCTGCTAAAGTTTTTATCACCAGCAAAATACTTTTTTTCCCCCCAAATCAATATGTTGCTATTGTTTGAATAAGGTTTTAGTGTGTCCCCAAAGGATTGTGTCTTTGTCCCCAGGTTGGTGGTATTGGAAGACTGTGAACCTTTAAGTGGTAGTATCGACTGGGAGCTGTTTGGGTCAGTAGGTGCTTGAAAGAGATCAATGTAGTTTCTCTCAGGGTTATCAAAAGACCAAGGCTGGTCCCATTGGGTTTTCCCTGGCCTCTGTTGGGTAATGCAATTTCTTCTTCCCACACATGTTCCCACCCTTATATGACACCGCCAAAGGAGATTACCCTTGCTGTTTGGACTTCTAGCCACCAAAGCTGTGGGCTAAATCAGGCTCTTTTTCTTCTTAACTAGTCTGCCTCAGGCATGTCCCTATAATAATGAAAAATAGACTAATACCATGTCTTCAGAAATACTTTAAATGTACAAATACCAACAAAGGACCAAACTTTAATGACCACATGCAAAACCCCCAGCATTTTTTAGCAAAACATTATACTTTAAAAAAAAAAAAAAAACTTTTTCTTCCAATAAGCTAGAATATGAATGTAAGAGCAAGGCTTCTATCTATTCATATCTTGTCTATATCCCAGTGCTAGCATATAGCAGACATTCAACAAATATTTACTAAATGGATAATTGAATGTTCCAACTCTTGAGATCATTATTAGTTTCTGGGACAATAAGGGACCACCAGCAGACCATTCAGTCTAAGCAGTGCCATGAAGCGTTTCTGATCCACATAGCATAACCAGGGCACCACCAGCAATCAAATAGAAACACATCTGATGCTGAACCCAACATGACTTGCAGGCACCGCAAGGTGAAAAAGCAGATGGCTTACATTCTCAGCCTGTGTTCATGGCCACACTACTGCTTCTTTCAACCATCAACTCTGGGACTGTGGGGACCTCTCTATGACTAGAGCTGAGGCAAGAAAAAACCCAACCTTACTAGATAAAGGGATCTGTCTTTCCAGATATTAAGAATTATTTTTAAGTGGTTGGAGTGGTGGCTCAGCAGTTATGGAATTTGCAGGGCATGCGTGGGGACTCAGGTTCAAACACCAGCACCACGTACACAATGAAGTGTTGGAGAAACGAGGGCTAGATTAAAAAATAAATAAAATTGATTCTCTCTCTCACACACTCCTCTTACTTTCTCCCTCTCTTAAAAAAAAAAAAAGGAAAGAAAAGAAAAAATATAATGATTATTTTTAAGCCTTAATAACTAAGACTGCTTTCTGGTATAAGACCAATGGAGCAAAATAACCAAGAAATATGTTTGTATTTATACAGCTAGTTGATACATTACAGAGGTATTACCAAAAATATGAAAAGGATAAATTAGCAAACATGATAATAAGGAGGAATAGCCATATGGGAATAATTTTGATCTGTACCTCAAACCTAAACAAATGATCTCCAGGGTAACAACTAACTAAAGACCTAACTGTGAAAAAAAATCACTTTACAACTCTTGGACACATGCTACAGTGAAACTTGATGAAATTGAGGATGCTGTGAAATGAATTAAGTTAATCCCAGAAGGACAAATACTGTATTTTTCCACCCCTATGAGGTAGCTAGAGTAAATTTATAAAGACAGAAGTAGAAAGATGGTTGTCAGGGGTCAGGGACCTGGGGACGCAATAGTTCAACGAGTATAGTTTTAGCATTAGGGAAAATAAAGTTCTGGAGATGGATGGAGGTGATGGTTGCACAACAAAGTGAATGTACTTTATGGCATTGAACTTTACACCTAAAAATGGCGAAAATGGTAATTTTATGTCAATTTTACCACAATCCCCAAAACTCTCAGAAGACAAGGTAGACTATGCCTTCTGGTTCAGTAATATGTCATGCGCAGTTATGTAGACAGTGCCCCCTACTGGTAACTAAAAATACACAGTAAACAAGTTAAATATTCTTTCTTTCTTTCTTTCTTTTTTTAAAGAGAGGGACAGTGAGAGAGACAGAGAAAGAGAGAAACAACTTTATTTAGTTTTTCACATGGATTTAGTTACTCCAACACATAGTTGTGTACGTGGTGCTGGGGTTTGAACCCGGGTCCTCGTGCCTGCCAGGCAAGCACCGAAACCGCTGAGCCACCGCTCCAGCCCCAAGGTAAATATTCTTTAAAACATAAAATCACTGAAAAGACGGTAAAATCCCAGGATAAAATCAAAGCAAAAAGATATGAACTCAGAGTGGATTGCAAGAAAAGATGTTTTGGTGCTTAGATATTTCAGAGGGGAAAATAAAAACACATTGTTAAGAAATTATAATTGAAACCTGAACTTCACATGGGTATTCTGCCCAAATTCACATCACTTGATGAGTGTCATCACCTCAGACTATTGTTTTAAAGTGGCCCTGGACGGAGCTGGAGCGGTGGCTCAGCGGTTCCTGCGCTTGCCTGGCATGGGTGTGAGGACATGGGTTTGAACTTCAGCACCACACGCACACAGAAGTGTGAGAGCAACAAAAGCCACATTAAAAACTAAACAAAATTGATTCTCACTCTCCCTCTCTTGAGGAAAGGAGGAAAGGAGGAAAGGAGGAAAGGAGGAAAGGAGGAAAGGAGGAAAGGAGGAAAGGAGGAAAGGAGGAAAGGAGGAAAGGAGGGGTCCTGGACTGGTAGAACTGTAACCATCTGGTAGAAATACCCTATAGGAGTCCACTCTTATCTGAGCCCCCCCCAGCACCCCCCACCCAATGATGTCCCACAGGTAGCAAACAAAAGAAGTAATAACAAAAGAACAAAACACACAAGAAACAAGTCACCTTGAGCAAGAACCAGCAGAAAAAGACTCTCAGCAATTATTATTAACAGAAGGAATAGTTTGGATAGCATAAGATGCAAAAAAGAAGTGACAAATTATTAGTGACATACAAGTAAATGCTGATTTTATAAAATAATAATAATGTTGCATAGAATAAAATTTGAAAATACAGAACTAAAATACCCAGTAACAACAACAGAAATCTGGAGTAAGATAAATGAAGTTGAAATGTTCTTTTTATGCTATGCCAAAGAATTGCTTAAATTGAGACTTTGATAAATTAATATGCAAGTTGAAATTTCTAGTAACAATTAAAGAACAAAAAGAGCATACTATAAATTCTGCACAACAGGAAATCATGGAATGATTATTCCAAAAGCCTCATTCAATCTCAAAGAATTCAATAAATTAAGGGAAAAGAAATTAGACAAACCGAATTGGACAAACAGAAATCACAAAAAAATGATAGAATTAAAACTAAACATACAAGAAATTATATTAAAGACATGCTCCAGTTACAAGGTAGGATTGCCAGATTAAATAACAAATCTGGGGCTGGAGTGGTGGTTTGGTGGTTACAGCACTTGCCTGGCATGTGTGAGGATGATTTGAACCCCAGGCCCAAGTATACAACGACGTGCCCCAGCAAACAAAAGCCAAATGAAAAAACTATTTTTTTTTTTTTTTTAAAGAGAGAGGGACATTGAGAGAGACAGAAAGAGAGAAACAACTTTATTTAGGTTTTCACATGGCTTTAGTTGCTCCTACACTCAGTTGTGTACGTGGTGCTGGGGTTTGAAACCCGGGTCCTCATGCTTGCTAGGTAAGTGCTGAAACAGCTGAGCCACCGCTCCAGCCCGAAAAAACTAAATTAAAAAATTTATTTTCTCTTTCTCTCTGTCCCTCTCTCTTTAAGAAAAAAAAAATCTAATGACATTCACTTTACAAGAAAGCTATCCAAAGCAGAGAGTGGAGAGAAAAGCTTAAAAGTTTACAAGGATGGGAAAACACGCATACCATGTAAATACTAGCCAAAATATAGATAGCATGGCATATTAATATCAAAGCAAACTTTACAGCAAAAAAGCATTACTGGATATAAGAAAGGTTAAATTTTCACCAAAAAAACTCCTATCCTAGATGGCTTATGAAGCAAATTCCATCGAACAGTCAAGAAATACTGTTTTAATCAGTTTTTCATTGCTATGACTAAAAGACCTGACAAGAACAACTTTAGGAGGAAAAGTTTATGTTGAGAGCTCACGGTTTCAGAGGTCTCAGTCCACAGAAGGCTAGTTCCACTCCTTGGGTCTGGAGATGAGGCAGAACATTGTGGCAGAAGAGAGTGGTGTAGGGAAGCAGGTCAAGGCATCATATCAGGAAGCAGAGAGAGAGTTCCACTCACCAGATACAAAATATATACCCTAAAGGCACGCCCCCAATGATGCACCTGCTCTAGCCACACCCTACCAGCCTTCAATTGCCAGTTATCAGGGGATTGAGTCACTGATTGAGTTAAGGCTCTCATAATCCTACCATTTCACCTTTGAACTTTTTTGGATTGTCTCACATGAACTTTTGGGGGACACCTTACGTTCAACCCATAACAAATATATAATTCTGGGGATGGGAGTTGTTAGAAATAAAATCGTTAGAAATACGGAGGTGCTCTAAGAAGATCAAACAGGTGCTCAGAAGTGGGTGGGCAAGGCAAAGTTACTGCCGACAGAAAGCGTGCTACAGAACCTGGCTTAGCAAGCGTGCCTGGGCGGGCAGTCCACCTGCTTCTAATTGTAAAATCGAGGCAAGCAAAGGGAAGGGCTTTAATTCAAATGGCTACACGTGGATCCAACTAAGGCTGATTATGATATTGAAAATGGACTACCAGACTTCCTGTTTCTCATAGGGGTTAAGTTATACCAAAGGTAATTGCTTAGTTTGAGACTTTGGACTTAGGATGCTGGGTTTTTTTTGGGGGGTGGGGGTGATAGGGGATGTTCTGGGAATTGAATCCAGGTGTGCTTTACTACTGAGCTAAATTCCCAGTCCTTTTTTATTTCTTGATATAGGTTCATCCTAAATTGCTTCGTCTGGTCTTGAACTTGGGATCCTCCTGCTTCAGCCTCCCAAGTGGCTGGGATTATAAGTGTGCAATAGCAATCCTGACCTGAAGTGGATATTTGATATTTGCACTTGTCTTTGTGCCTCTCCTTTCTCCTAGCCATAATTATGAACGGGAGATATGAGTAGGGAAGAACAGGAGAAGAACCTAGATAGCTTTTTCAAACTATATATTCCCCACTCACTTCCCCCTGAGATGCTGGTATATATGTAGCACACATCTGCTGAAAAAGCTTCCTGTGATTCCAAACTTCCATCCTCATTTCTCTCCATACCTCACCCATTACCTTAGCCTCTTCTCAATGCAGTAGGAACTATCAGCATCACCAAATTTACTTTCTATCCCCACTACTTCCTAACATGCTCCTATTTTGGTTGACCACCATGTTGTGGGATATGGGCACTGCCCTCAGGATTTCCATATTTTAATTTACGAGACAAAAGAAATCACCAGTGCAAAGTACTAGAGAAGTGCAATCAAGTACTATATGCTATGACGGACTTTAGGACTATGAAATTTGGAGAGTAAAATCTAGATTTGCCACTCATTTTCACAACCCTGTCTTCCCAGTCTGGAACTACTGCAGCCGGATGGTACACACCACCAAAAGGATTAACAGATACTCAATTCCACTCACAAATATCAACAAAAAATGTAGAAGGGAAGAGTAACAGCATCTACTTTGTGAAATACACCTGGAAATTGCAGGTGAATTAGGGGCAAGAACGAGAAAGGCCTTTTAATGAGGAGCCCCTTTCAAAGTGTTGGCTAAGCTTTCGGCATGGATGTGAATTCCTAAATCCTAAATTCATGAAGTGGGGAAAAACAGAACAAAAAACTAAGGTGAAAATTGTGTGTATGTACATTTTTGTTTAAGAGGGAAATAATATTTATATTTACCACAAATGTTTATGGAAAGATACACAAGAAAACGGTAACATTAATTGCCACTGAATTAGAGGACTAGTGTGTCTGGTGGGAGAGTAAAAAGTTTTCAGAGCTGGGGAAGTAGCTCAGTGCTGGAGCACTTGCTGAGTTTGCAGAAGACTTAGGGTTCAAGCCCCAGCACTGCAGAAATAATAAAGAAAAGAAAAAAATTGAGCATGCATTGAATTTTCAACTATGTGTTTGTGTGATCTATTTAAAAAGTAAATCAAATTTTTAAAAAGTATTGACTAAGAGTAGATTTAGGAAACTCAATCCGTTCTTCTAAGAGGCATCATGATGTAATAGAGCATTATTTAAGGAGTTTAAAAACAAAAACAAAAAAAAGTACCCGATTTTAAAACCTGGTCTGCTATTTACTGTGACCTTGACCAAGTTTCTTAAGCTATCTGAATCTCAGTTTTGGCTTTAATAAAATCAATATAACAAAAGCTACTTTGTGAGGTCTAGACATTATATAAAACTGCCTTATGCTTACTGAATGGTAGTTATTATACTGTGGATTTCAATGATCCCTGCTCTCCATTACCACCAATTATGAGTTGGGTATTTACTAAAAGGAACCAGAGTTATGATTAAGGTTTACGAGAATCTTAATTGTACGTATCAACTCTCCGCCTGTGAGGGCAAACCAATCATTATTTTAAATAGTATTCGGATGCTCTTTGAGGCCTCTTAAGGACTATCCTGCAAGATCAAGCAATCCATGATGGTCGCCTCCATAATGCAGTTTCATATTGGTTCTCCTTCCTTGGGATTTGCTCCTTTTTTCCTACTCCTGTTCATTGGAACTGTTCTCCCTAAAAAAGTAACAGTACATAAGCCTTTTACCTCCTGCTTTGCTTTCTAGAGAAACCCACACTGAAACTGGGAACTGGCTAACCCGTTGAAGATGTGTGGGACTATGTAGCAGATGCTGCTGGTGCCCTGCCCACAGGCCCTGGGTCTTTCTTGACCACTAGCATTTGCATTTCTTCTTTTGCCAAAGGGTTTTCTCTGTCAGCCTCCACCAATATTTAGCTCTCTGCTGTGGATTGTCCTTCCATTATCTTGATGGTGTACAGTAGTCTCCCCTTTCTCACGGTTTTGCTTTCCAATGTTTCAGTTACCTGCGGTCAACCATGGTCTGAATATGTTAAATGGAAAATTCAAGAAATACACAATTCTTTAGTATTTCTTATTTATTTAGTATCTTTGAAACACAATGTAGTTTCACTACATTGTACCTTGTTAGGAGTGATGTAGTGAAATCTCACGCCATCCTATTCCATGCTGCTCTGGATGGGAATCACCTCTTTGTCCAGCACATCTACACCACGTACACTTTCCACCTGTCAGTCGCTTAATCCTCTCACATTTAAATTCACAGTTGTGGTATCACAGAGCTTAAATTCAAGTAAGTCTAATTTTCCCTCATAATGGTTCAAAGTGCAAGAGAGTGATACTGGCAATTTGGACACGCCAAACCAAAGCCACTTAATAGTGGTTCCTTGAAGTAAAAAATTATTTTGAAAGGACATAATCATATAAGTTTTATTATGTATATTATTATAACGGTTCTATTTTATTATTATTATTGCCAATGTGTTACTGCATCTAATTAATAAACTTTATCATAGGAATGCATGTACAGGAAAAATCATATTATTTGTAGGGCTCAGTACTATTTAAGGTTTCAGGCATTCATTGGGATCTTGGAACATACCTACCAAAAAAAAGGGAGAACTACTAAAGTTTATAGTACAAAAGTTTTTAATTTTAATGAAGCCAAATTTATTGATTGATTTCACTTTTTCTTTTGGTGTTATAGCTAAGAAATCATTGTCTAGATCAAGGTCACTAGGATTTACTCTAGTTTTTTTCTAGTAGTTTTAGTTTTCTTACCTTTTAGGTATATGATCCATTTCTTTTTTTTTTTTTTTTTTTTTTTTTTTTTTTTTTTTTTTTTTTTTTTTTTTTTTTTTTTTTTTTTTGTACCAGGGATTGAATCTGGTGCACTTAATTACTGAGCCACATCCTCAGTCCTTTTTACTTTTTGAGACAGGTCTGCTAAATTGCTTAGGGCCTCAGGGGCCTCTGTGCCCGCCTGACTCTATCAATTCAATTCTGACACCACCTAGGACAGCATCAGATCTATTAGGTTAAGGGCTCAATGCCACAAGACTCATCCACTCCCAACTTTGATGCTAATCCCAAATCCCAGGTTGTGATCTATAGTTCTGATCAACCAGCTATAAACTAGGGTTCCCACAATAAGGAACTAGGGTTCCTCTTTGATAAATTTGCTGGGATGCTCACAAAACTCAGGGAAATACTTTACTTGGGTTTAGTGGTTTATTATAAAGGATATTACAACGGATAAGCATGAACAGCCTAATGAAGACGTACATAGGGCAATTTCTAGGATTCTGAGCTTAAAAGCTTTTGTCTCAGTGACCTTAGAATAGGCAACCGGGAAACTCTTCAATCTCATTGTCTAAGAGGTTTTATAGGACTTGCTCTGCAACATCCCCCACGCCCCGCCCCCGCCTGCCATTTCCCAGAGTTGGTGGGTGGGGCTGAAAGTCCCAACCCTCTAGTCTTCTACTCCTTTGGTCTCTGTGGTGACTAGCCTAGCCTAGACTGAGGCTATATAGGTCTCCCACCTAAGTCATCTCATTAGAATAAACTCAGGTGTGAGCCCTAGGGTTTATGCCATTACTGTGGGAAATTCCAAGGATTTTAGGAACTTTATACAAGAAACAACTATTATAACAAAAGATACTCCTATCATCTTATCATTCAGGAAATTCCAAGGAATTTTAGGACTTCTGTGTCAACAACTGGAAACAAAGACCAAAAATTATATACAATCAGCCCTCTGTATCTTTAGGTTCCATATCCTTGGATCCAACCAAAGACAGGTCAGTAACATTTTTTTAAAATTGGGTCTGTGCTAACCATGACTTTGTTCTCTGAATAATAAAACAACTACTTATATAACATTTACATTCTATTGGGTATTAAAGGACTCTACAGATGATTTAAAGTGTGTTATGGGGGCCGGAGTGGTGGCTCAGTCATTAAGGCGCTTGCCTGGCTTGTGCAAGGACGCGGGTTCAAACCCCAACACCACGTATACAACAAAGTGTCAAAGCAATGAAAGCCACATGAAAAACTAAATAAAATTCTCTTTCTCTCTCTCACTCTGTAAAAAATATAAAAATAAAAATAAAGTGTATTACAGAATGTGTGTAGATTGTATGCAGACCCTGTACCATTTTATATGAGACTTGAGCATACATGGATTTTGGTATGTGATGGGAATCCTGGAACCAAACCCCCTTGGATACTAACGGATAACTACTGCTAATTACACAGATGTGAAATTAGAATGGTTTTGTGTACTAGGGATTGTACCTATGGCTTTTTTTTTTAAAGAGAGAGGGACAGTGAGAGAGAGAAAGAGAGAAACAACTTTATTCAGTTTTTCACATGGCCTTAGTTGCTCCAACACTTAATTGTGTACATGGTGCTAGGGTTTGAACCCAGGTCCTTGTCCTTGTGCTTGCCAGGCAAGCGCTGAAACCACTGAGCCACCGCTCCAGCCCCATGGCATTGTTGCATGCTAGACAAGTATTCTACTACTGAACTGCATCCCAGCCTACTTTTTTTCATTTTATTTACACTTTTAAAATTTTATTTAAGAAATCTTTTCTGACTCCAAAGCCATAAAGTTTTTCCTGTACGGTTTTTGAAACATTTTATAGTTTGCCTATCTCATTTGAATGTTTGATCTATTTAGAATTTATTTTATTACACAATAGAAGGTAAGGAATCAAGGTTATACTTTTAAATTGTATTAATTTAGGGACTGGACAGGTGGCTCAGAGGTATTGCACTTGCCTGGCATGCATGAGCACCTGGGTTCAAACCCCAGCAGCACACATACAATGAAGTGTTGAAGAAACAAACATTTTAAAAGAATAGAATAAATAATTTTTAAAAATTGTATTAATTTAGCTGTCTATGCTTGGGGAGATCCTGACTCAAAATAAAAAATAAAAAGGGCTGGGATGTGGCTCAGTGGTTAAGCCCCCCTGGGCTTAGTCCCTGGTACCAAAAAAAAAAAAAAAGAATTTGTTAGGGCAATTTCAGGCTGATGGAGGCGCAGGACATCAGGCAGCCCATGATCGAAAGGAACAATCAATCAGAAGTCAGTAGACAGGCCCCAATGGCATCTTGCAATCACCTGATGATTGATGGAGTCACCAGCCAATCTCTGAAGGACAAAGCCCCCAAACTTTCTCTGCCCACCCCAGATTATAAACTATCTGTCCAGCCTTGCCAGCCGCCACTTCCCCTGCCCGCTCTCACTCTGGGGGACCAGGCCTGAGAGCTGCCAATCCCAATGAAAAGGGTTTGCTCAGCTGCTTTTAGGCCTGACTCCTTTTCTGACATCTGCATCTGAACATTTGGTGCCAAACGCCCTCATTTTTTTCTTTTTTTTACATTTGGTGCTGAAACCCAGGAAGGGTTTTTAGGCCTTCCCCCACAGGGATTGAGGTCCACCCTCTCCCTCAGATGAAACAAGAAAACTCCTGTACTACTCTCTTTCCCTTCATCCAGGCTGACAGAAGTGGGGTAACTTCCGTTTCCTTTCCCTTGGCCTTGTAATATCACTCTCCATTCTGGGGGTCTTTTCATTAAGTTGTGTGTGCACCACAGACCACCTGTTCTGTTTGGGACCCTGGCAGACTGTGGAGATGTCCTGATCTCTGGCTTATCCCACCTGTTCTGTTCTGGGCCCCTGCAGCCTGAGGAGACAGACATCCCAGCCTCAGCCCACCTGCCTGTTCCTCAGGTGAACACAACCAGAATTTGGAACATTTCTTTCTGCTTCTGTTCGCCCCCAAGTAATACTGAAAGGCCACAAGGAAATGCTAATATCTGTCTGTACTTTCAAATCCTCACTGATTTGGGCAATTACTGTTACTGGACAGAGAAATGGTCAGAGATGCCACATGTTCGGGCTTTTTGGGATTTGCGCTCTCCCACCACTACCCCCCCATCTTCCTCCTCTCCCTCTCGTCCTCACCCTCCTTATTCAGACCAGTCCTCTTTCTCTTGACTTCTCATGACTTGTCAAATGGGCACACTCCTTTACCCCACATGTTTTCTTTCCAAAAGGCAATTTCCTAATACCTCCCCTGATCCTGCCCACTTTCTGGTCCCTGCTGCCACTACTGCTGCTGAATCTGGCACTGCTGGGCACCTGTGCAGATCTCACTGCCAGGAGTGCTGTCCTGGCTCAGAGCCACCCGTGTGTGGACTGCCATACATTCGAATTCATGAAGCGTGCCCTGCAGGACCTGCACAAGGCGGTGGACAGCCTGGATGCACAAACAGAAAAAAATCCAAACTACTGTAGCACTTCCCCATACCCTGAGGTTCCATAGGAGGCGGGTAAACAAAAGGGATCTGGGAGGTGCAAGCTGCTCCAGGTTCCAAGCCTTTTGAAATGCTTAAGAGAGCTGCATTCTTTTGCAAAGGTCTGTACTTCCCTCCTGCCAGCCTGGGAGCTGCTCTCAGCTCCACCCCCCTACCCACTTACATTAATCCTCTTTCTCCTCCCCTCCCACTGCTGTAGTCCCTCCACCTACAGCTATTGCTCCTCCTCCTCCTCCAAACCCTCTCCCCTCATTCCCTTTATATCTAAAACTGCTTATTAGTGTTTTGCAGAAGTACTACTTCTAACAGAAAAACCTGAATTAAGACATGCCATCACCAACAGGACAGAGAAGATCTAATGCTGACGTCTACTGCTATTAAACAAAGGGGTAACTATAAAGCTGTGACGTAGTATTCCCACTGTAAGACTGACGAAACTGCCCTGCTGGATGTTTAATACCAACACCAGCTTACCAAAGGTACGATATTTAAAAGGTTAAGGAAAATAGTCAATATTTTGGCCCTTGTCAGCAAAACTCAGGGGACAATGGAACTTCTCTGTAGACTTGGCAACTCTAGATAACATGACCTCATGATCAGGGGGATTGGATGACCCTAAAGAACAAAAAGCCAATCAGTGGACACTGCAAAGAGAATGATCATTCATGGACAATGTCCCAGATGCCTCCAAGGGAAGCCACATCTGGTCAGCAAGACACTGATCTATCCTGCCAGATGGCACAACTGATAAAAGAGCCAAGAGGCTTTTCACAAGTTCCTCAAAAAATGACCCTGACAATGTCAGTTGACTTGTAGCGATAGATAGGAACAAGATCAATTTTGATCAAATTGGTCTTAAACACCTTGCAGGAGAGTATAACCAAAGCTTAGTCCTACGAAGACATTTAGCAACAAAGACAATGGCTTTTTTTTTAAAAGCTAAATTCCACCTTTAGAGGGGGTTTCACTAATCTGATTTTCTCAGAATCCCCTCCCTTGAACAGCAACTCCAAAAGGCAATGGAGGCATCCACTGCCTCCCTGGCCTCCCTGCAAAGACAAATAACATCTACTGCACAAGTTTTCTTCCAGAACCGCTGAGCACTAGATCTCCTGATGGTAGACAAAGGGGGAACATGTCTATTCCTAAAAGAGGAATACTGCTACTACATCGATGAAACTGTGCTAATCGAGAAAAACGTTGCAACTCTCAGATGTCCGAACGAGAGGCTTAGGCAACAACAATCAAATAATCCTTGGCCAGGATGGCTAAACTCCACTCTTGTCACCTGGCTGACCCTGATCCTTACTCCCATATTAGAGATAAGACTCCTTCTAAAAATTGCTCCCTGTCTCCTCAGGTTCACCCAAAACAGCATTAGCAAGGTCGCTGGAGTAACAACATTAACAACATATAACCAAATGCTCT